>JARFNW010043290.1:0-24064 GCA_031763155.1 Dirona albolineata | reverse complement strand
ATTAGCTTTATACAATCGATATAATTGTGACCGAGTACCTCGATACCGCTCAGTGCCAATTGACGTTTACCTGTGTTGTGTTATTGTCAACTGGCTGTCTCATTTGTGCATCTGTGGATCATTTGATTTTGCTACTTATCTTTTTCTGCAATTATTCTAATGGCTTTTTACCAAGGTTGAGTTGAATACATGAGACTTGACTGTGACAAAGGCCAAACAGTATTTCTTCGCCTTGATAGTGATGCTGTGGACCAGTTCCCTGCAACTAAGAGCGGCTTAGAAACAATTTTTACTTGGATTATCTTTTATTCCTCTTGCATTAAATTATATTTTTAATCATGTTTGTTAGTGTTAGGTCACATTAAAGTATCACAATGTTGCCTTCGATTTGTATTTTGCCTAAATTCTTGCCTATGTCCAGAAACCTTGGTTGGGACAAATAAACTTACTACCAGTGTTTGCTATTACCATTGCTACTCTTTATTTAAATGTCAAACTATCCGTTTCTATATATTGGTGACTAATTTGCAGAGTTTTGCAGAGTTCGTTTGTTTTGTTGTGTGTATGGTGGCGGCGGTGATAACATGGGTTTGATTCCATTGAAACTAGCACTCACCGTAGTAGTAGTAGTACAGTATGGACAGTATCGATGCGATCAGTCAGTTGAAAATGTAATTTTTCTTCACAAGCCTGTCTTATTTCAAACTCTTGCATATTCAATGGCAATGATGATAACGTGGTTTTGATTTTTGTGAAACGATACCACTCGCCGTACTGATGCCATCAGTAGTAATAATTCATTTCTTCAGGACTCGCCAGCTGCCCATTCATTAAATTGGAATGTCCATTTCCTTGAACTTCAAGCTGCCTGTTCTGTATTATGTTCTAGTATATTGTTTGGGGTTCTTTTCCTTTCTTTTATCTAAACAGTTCCAAATCTTCGAATTAGTGCTGGTAGATATTTTTTACTGGTCAGTTCAGTCGTCTTGATATTTAATGGCAGTGATGATAACGTGGTTTTGATTTTTGTGAAACGATACCACTCGCCGTACTGATGCCATCCATCGTAAAAGTAACAAAGCCGTTTCTGACTTGGGACAGTTCTGCCAATTCATTAAATTTGTCTTGATTAAATTTGTCTTAAGACATCATTTTCCCTCAAGCTGTTTGCATTTTTAGGTGGGTTTTTTCTCGAAGTACCAGATCTTAGTCTTAGATGCATGTTAAATGGCAGTGATGATAACGTGGTTTTGATTTTGGTGAAAAGATACCACTCGCCGTGCTGATGCTATCACTTGAAGATCTGCCAAATTCCTTTTCTTGTCTTTCACCCATATTAGCCCATTGTACCTTTGTAGTCCACCTTGTAGAGATAGAGGCTTGTGATCTGACTTAGTTATGATAAATAGGCTTGATATTACGTTTCAGTTTCTAATCTATTCACAAAGACGAGATAGTTTGGCTGCTCAGGGATGCGACTTTTAAACAATATTCAGTATTAGGGAACATTAATTGTACTGTAGATTTAACTTGCTGTTGAGGGTCCTGATGTTTTTATAGTCATGTTTGGCAGTGATGATAACGTGGGTTTGATTGTAATGAAACGATACCACTCGCCGTACTGATGCCATCACTTGCACTTGCAGATCTGCCAAATCCATTTTCTTGTGTCTTTCACCCATTGCACCTTCGAAATATTTCCACCTAGCTAGAGGCTTTTGATCTGCTTAAGATAAATAGATAAATAGGCTTGATTTTACGTTTCGGTAATCTATTCGCCAAGACAAGATAGTTTGGCTACTCAGTGATGTGACTTTTAAACAATATTCAGTATTAGGGAACATGTAATTGTACTGTAGATTTAATTTGGCAGTGATGATAACGTGGGTTTGATTGTAATGAAACGATACCACTCGCCGTACTGATGCCAAAAGGTTTTACATTATTTGAAATACCAGCTTTGCAGTGCGCATTCAAGATTTAAGAATAATTAATCACTTTTAAGCTAGTCTTTGCTGGATACTGCTTGTTTTTCAATTCTTTTTGTCTTGAGGGTCACTGCATTGGCGGGTCTACCTCTTCCACTCTTTACTTTTCACAACAGTGGAATACCAGAAGGCACCTTTGTATTCCTAAAATATCAAATATTTTACTCATTATTGAACACATTTTTCTAGTGTTTGGCAATGATGATAACGTGGTTTTGATTCTAATGAAACGATACCACTCGCCGTACTGAGCCATTCCACCACCCCCAATCCCTAATGTACCTGTACAGGCTGGTTTGTTGGTTAATATAATTGTAATTTTTGGTTATTAATGGATTAACCTATTTTCACTTCTCATTTGCAGGTCCAAGTAGACTTCATGTTTGTCACTGTGATTTGTCCAAGACTTCGGACACAGGAGCAGGCTGTCGGTATGAGCAAGATGGCCTTGACATGCAATTTGAAAAGGAGCATCCACCTGCTGCTGCTTTGTCCTGCGTCAAATAAATTGTTCAAAATGTCAACTGCTTTTTTGAGTTACTTACATTACACTTATGATTGTTGGATGGATGGGCTGATTACATTTTGTTTCAGTAGCCTTCTATACATTCAGTAGGTCCTCACTTGCTATTGGCAATTTTTAATGGACTGCCTAGTCAATGGTAAAGATTTCTTGAATGTATATAAGGTTACTGTTGGGACTTGGTGGTTAAGGTTAAGAGTGAGTGCAGGCTTCAATGGAATGGTTCCTATGCGTGTATGGGGTTTCCATACTCCGTTTTTGGTTTTTATGGAAGGCAATGCTATTGATACATTTTTCAGGACTTGATATCACAAGTGCAAGGTTTACCCTAAGCACCAACAATTACGACAGGCTAAAAATTACAAGTAGAATACCCCATACTGAGGATAGGTTATCTAAATTTGGAAAAAAGCTTGCTACCATTGCCTTTACTTTACTTCTGCCAAAGATTTGAATGTACCTGGTATCGTACCTGCTAGAACGGACCAAACTTGTTTCTTGCCTGCCCCACTCCACATATAATAGTTTAAGCACTCATTCATACTCCACCCACTGGTCTAGTAGTAAGTAGATGTGAGACAGAATGATAGTGGGATAATGTTACAGTGCCAGTGAGAACAGGAAATGGGAATTTTTTGCGTCCACTGGGGGGGGGGGGGGGAGATATCGTGAACCCATGCCGGTCATTATCATGGCAACTCTGCTTTACAAGAAGGGTTTTGTTGGCCAGTCAATACACTTTTCATCTCAAAGCAATGACAGACAGTACGAGTTTGTAGGATTTCAATAGGACAAGATTGCTAGAGGGTTTTCCCCCGCAACTTGCGGGAATTACCGAAAACAAGTAATGAGATTCCTTATTCACCATTGGATAGTTTGTCACGGTCATTTTTACTCCCAATAGAATGACCTTGGGGAATCCAACGGTTCTGACCTATTACACTTGCACTTGCACCTTTTCTTACCACCACTTGACAGCTGATTCACAGTGCAGTTTATTTGGTCTGGTACTGAGTGTAAAATGCGCTAAGTCAGTGCCACCAATGAATCATTACGCACTGGTGGTATTCATTATTATCCTCGCCTTGAGTTGGTGGCATTCAAACTCAAACCTGACCAACCAGTACTCAGAATGACTGATGATGATGATAATAATACTGAAAGAGACGGTCACTGAGTGTAGTGTCAGTACGGAGAGAGGTCGATCAACCAAGGTGATTAAGTTGGCACTAATGTTGGGGATTTGAATTATCTGGTAAATTACTGGTATTCAAAATTCAACAAACTCAACAGGACTGTTTGGGACAGGGACCAAGGTTTCCCTGACTTGCTATTGTTTTGTCAAGGAATGAGGGCTGCATCTACAAGTACTACTACTAGTCCAGTGAGTACTACATACTGGCAGTCGTCCACCTGTCTGAAAAAAGGTGAAAACACTGAAAATAAATGGTGTAGCTCCATGATGGCAAGAATGTTTCCCTTTTATGAATCGATAACTAAACAATAAATCTTGTTGCGTTATTAAATGAAATTTTTGGATTCAGACTATTCTCACTCAAATTCAAATTAGTCAATGTGCTCGCGGAAAACTTTATATCATCATATTTACTGAAATTAATAAAAAATAAAGATGGATTAAATAACTCCTGTCTCAGAATCTGTGCGTACATTTGCACTGACTAATCGAGCCGAAACAAATATTGCACCTGTGTACACTTACTACACCAGTCTAGTCAAAAGTGCTCGCGAGAATTTAAACTACACATAATATTAATATCAATATCATTGTATCAGTATCATTGTGCCTACAGCAAGAAAAATAGAAACACTAGCTAGAGATCTCTGCAAAAATGACTAACTGAAGCTAGTTAGTACTTACCCTACACTTACCGCACAGCACATGCCGGCGTTAAGCACGGCCATCGGGAAGAGGCTTGAGCGTGCTTATGCCGGATAGTGCTTGAATTCGAAGTAGACATAACCCAGAGATTTTCATGAAATTAATTACATTTGGTTTGTGGTGATCACACAGCACACGATGTTGCTGTATCATCAGTATCAGTCACTGTATCACCCCCCCCCCCCTCCTCTCACAGCAGACAGGTGATAAATGTGTTCAATAGTGGGTGGAACATGGACTGAACAACAATACAAATTAACAAGATGCTGTCTTGTAATTTGTGATGAGGCGTGCATGAAGCCGAAGTTACCGTGTAGTTTGTATTTATATATAGCAAAAATTCGGTAAGAAAGAGCCATTTAGAGTGCTTGAGTCCGAACCGTGCTGTAGCAGTCAGCGTGCTTAATGCCGGCATGTACTGTAGTAGTAATCCGTGAAAAGGGAACAATATGAGTAATACTAATAATACAGCTTCGTGTGTGACGATAAACAATACATAATACAAAGGACGTTTCAGATTTCCCCTTTTTCAGCGACAAACTATTAAACGCGTCATCTTGTGTTGCACGGTCAGTGAACAGTACGTACTTGGCACGCATGACTCATGTTGACTGTCGTCTCGTAGCTCATGTTTGACGAACGTATGACCATGTTGGATGCTGTTTTTAGCTGACTCATACGTATGTAGGATGTATGACCAACATGTGTGATCGTCTGGTTGGGTCTTTTTTTTGTGACTACAAAATGAAGTGTGTCCAGCGGTTTCTCCTACTCCTATTATCTATCACTATCACTTGGTGTACACTCCCTGTTTATACTGGCTGGCACGCGTTATTTTAGGTGTGCAGCTCAAGACAGTATACGTACCAGTATTTTTTAAACTAATCTTGTTCACTTGGTGAAATAGGTTTGCCAAAATTTGACAGACAGGTTTTTTTTCAATATCTGCTGCACACCACAGCTCCAGAAAATGATTGAACATATCTTGTGTCATGGTGTCAGTGTCATTCCGAAATACTCCACTTCAGTCAATAGTTGATGAAACTCTCCATAACATTTTCGTGATTTGTTAATTGGGTGTGCAGAAAATTGCCGATATAATATAATCTACATTTTTTCATACCCCTTTTCTTCCATTACCACCGTAAAAGTAAAATCAGTTTCTGCCGCTTTGCAAGCGCCATTTTACATAAAACCAATGGGTCCCCGGCCAAGCACATCAAATTTCACACCTACAGAAATCGTAGGTGCAAGTATAAACACCCGCGCACACTTCAATTTAGACATCTACAGAAAGCGTGCGTGCCACTAAGGCGACAGAAACTGGAACTACACTTCTCTAAACCTTGATGCTCTACGTCTGCATCAAGATGGGTGGTGGTATTACTCCACTAATCCATATGCCACATCTGCACACACACAATACGGATTGGTTGCAGCATGTGCCTCGCTGTATGTTACTTGTGTCTTTGTCTTGTTTTGCCAGCAAGTGTGTGAGTATTGGGTAACGTTGATCGAGACGGACACTGACTGGGAATTCGAAATTGTTTCTGACTATGGGCTATTTTCGATTTTAAACCATAGTGCAATTTCGGACTTCACTGGAAAAATTCCGGGAAATGAGAGTGAGAGCCTTTTTGACTACCAATACCACTATTAACACCTACAGTACTACAATTGTACTACTAATTTATAACAAATGGCCTCAAAATTGAAATTTACACTTGATTTTGTACAGCAGAATTTGATCTTTTATTTAGTATATTATATTCAATAATTATCCTGTACATTATAAAACAAAAAGCCAATTTGACAGGTTCCATGCCAACACAATGCAACAAAAACATAACGTTAATTGATCATAATAAACCGCTATGAACAATTCTTAACATGCAATGTTAAAATTTAAAAGCAATGACAAGAATAGCAGTTATAATGTTCAAACCACATCTATCAACAACGTACAAAAAACCCAGTGAGGAGTTATTAACTAATTTCAATTTCAGTCAGTTAATTATCATATTCTCATTATATTTATATTGCATCTTTTTTTTCTCTTCCATTTGCCCACACTGCTTGTCCAATAATTTTTTGCTTCTACTTCTACCTATAGGTATTGTCGTATTCAGTATACGACAGTTGACACTCATTGATAGTGGAAGAGTAAACAAATAATAAATAGAATAGTTATAGTATAGCAAACCCTCAACTTGAATAATATATTGTTCATCATAACTCTGATCCACAAATAGGTTGTTATTCTAAATCTATAAGGTACTAAAACTCCTGAAGAATAATTTTTCTTAAAAACAATCAAAATTGAAAGTAAAGGCAAAGGTAACAACAACAACCCTTTCACTTTCAATGCGGACACGTTTGCCCATCCGATCCACAATTGCCAGCAAGTGTTTGAACCTGGAGGTGGCCATAAATCAGTGTGTCAGGGTGTGCTGAAGGCATTTAAGATACTATTATTATTATTATTATTAATAATAGTGTTATTGTATTATGCATACATTATATATTATTGTACACTTCACTTTGTGATAACATAACTACAGGGTGGTTTGATACCTCAGACCTGGCCAGCCAAACTCAGAACAGACGGAAACAAACAAATGTAATAGGTATTGAAATACCCTGTAAATTTTGTCCACCCATTTTAATTTTACAACCAAATCTATTGTTCATGTATTGTTGGAAATGGCAATGGGCAAGCAACACCATCATTCTCAAAAGAGATAATCTTTAAAACAACCCATGAACAAAAATCGTAAGATATACTTCATACGTGACTATATTTAAATTTACAATTTTACATTGACATTAATCTATACAGCTTTAGAGTTTGTCCTTTATGACAAGACGTGTGACAGTGAGAACAGAAACTTATGTAAGTCCAGGGACCTCTTTCCCCAAAGCAGTGCATTAAACCATTAGTCTATAATCATAATCATACAAATACTCAAGCATCATGATGATCAGATTGCTCATTGTATTTGTAACCACACCAGTGAGGTTCTTGACAATGTTGTGTTATTATGCCTAGCCTGCCTATGGTCCCATTTACGACTGGGGCTCACTACATAATATAATATAATAAAGAGCATTTATATAGCGCCTTCCACATGTCACGTCTACCTGAACGCCATGACCGTATGGTCCAACCATTAATATACACCTACGTGATGCATTGCTGCAAGAGTTATATCTCCTATTGACTTCTCATTCTCACAAAAGTACAGTCTGCATTAACATAAGCTTTTCCCAATTGCAAGTAGCAAGCAGTTTTTTAAGAGACTACTGTACTGACAAGATTTACCACCTTACAATCGAAAACAAACAAACAAAACATAAAGTGTACTGAAACTGAAACAGAAATATTGCAAAGCGCTACTTTCAAGAGAGTTGCACCATGGTACAAATGAAACATATTGGTTACTGTACTTTATATAAAAAACAAACATTTGTTGCAAAATTTTGCAATGAACAAAAATATAATATTCTAAAATCAAACCAATAAAGAAAACAAAAATTGTGCCTGACATATTTTTCTTCCTTCCTTTAACCAACAATTTCTTCCTTTACAGCATCAGTGTCTTTACTAGACTTTACATCTTCACAACTTTCTCCATCAACTTGGGAGGAAATTATATCATTTTTCTCTACAATAATATCAATGATCTCCTTAGCATTCACAACTACATTCGATTCATTCTTCATCAATATATCCGCATCACCTGCATTATCCACTACAGTGGAGGACTCCTGCTTCATGGATGAATCCGCTGGCGACGATGATGACAAAGCGTTGTTAGAATTTGATTCCCCGACAGCCATATCTCCATCTGAATTCAAATGCGACTGGATTGCATCTGTAGTAATGGATGATTTTACAACCGCTGGCTGTTTTTCGTGACTGGTTTCAACAAGCTCGGTTTGTTCCACACTCAATGAGGTATCATTATCATTGCTACTATTACTATCACCACAACTTTTATCCATAACACTAAGAGCCGAGGTTTCACTGGCTGTATTCACATTCACATCTTTAACTTCTTCGCTTCTCCCTACGTTGCTTTCACTTTCATCCACAATTGCAGCAGGAGAACAAGATTTTGTACTAGAACTAGTATTATTGTCTGAGTTATCTGCGTTTGTCTCCATGTCAATATGATTGGACGTTTCCACCTTGCTTCCTCCGTTTGATGTCGTAACATTACAGTCGCTACTACCACCACCACAGCCAGCACTGGGCTTATTCGTTTCATTCTCTTCTTTACTTTGGGCGGACGTGGTTGGCTCTTGCTTTGTCCGATGTGTGACTGGGCTGTGCATGACGCCCGTGGTGGTACTGGTACTGCCCTCTGGTGGTGGTGGCGGCACTTGGTGTTGACTCTGTGGTGGTGTAGGGGGAGGTTGGTGGGGTGGAGTGGTCTTGCTCTTACTGTCAGACTCCTGCTGTTCTCGCATCTTTTCCAACCGCTTCAACTGCCGCATTTCCTACAATAAAAATTTAAAGAAAAAATTATAAAAGAATAAAGCATGAGAACTAATGTACCTACTGCCAACAAATATCAACCACTTGTATTACACAAATTAGGGTCTCCTTTCAAAATCCCCCAATATGGAAGAAAAAATATTCAATACTTTTTCAAAGAATCATTTCTTCAAAGCACAACATTTTTAAGAATGGGTATGCAATTCGATAAGCAAAATAATCACGGTCACTCTCTTTACAGCTAAATTACATAAATATCAAAATAAAGCATTAATATTACTTTAAAACGAACTTGAGATGGCGGATAAAATGAAGAGGAATACACTGAAATGCTGGCCTTGATGAGTCATATGGATATATAATAAAATAATATGCAAAATGTTGCAATGACATATCAGTCTTAGAAAGTCATCTTTCCCTCATGTCTATCAGACTGTCGTCACCCATCTCCTACCCCACCCACCCCGTTCTAGTTTCAGTAGTCGCTTGATAAACAAAGTATAAGCATATTCTGCATAAACTCAAGCTTAACTTATTAATGCCACAATTCACTACCATAATATGGTATTATAATATATATAACCATATCGCCTAACCTGAGTACAGTGGGCTAATGACATGCTTGCCAGAAGAAAAAAATGTGTGATTCACTGAAGAAGAATCAAATCTACTTATTCAAATTCTCCACCTCTCAATATCTTTTTTTATATTCTATTGATGCAAAATCCTGAGTCTTCCAAAAGTTGGGACATTTGTCAGGTCTGCAGACCTTTGGAGCTTTGAATTACTAGATTAGTGCCCCGACCCCCTCGGCCACTCATGCCTCAATAAGAAAAGATAAGCATTTAAAAATCACCTGAGGATCCACAATGGGTATGGCAGATTTAGGCCGTTTCTGTGTTGCTCTTGATGGTTGTTGCAATTCAGGTGCATAGTAGGTGATTTCTCCTCGATACACTTTCTTGGGTGGCTGGCAAAAAAAGTTTTGAAATAAGAATATTATTAGAGAGAAGGATAGGAAATAGGAGGAGGGAGGGGGAGACCATGAGGTCAGTTTTTTTAACTTGTGCCCGGTATGAATTTTTAACCAAATTGGCTCTCACAGAGTCGTTTTTAAGCAAGGGGGGGATGCGATTAATAATAATAATAATAATAATCATCATCATCATCATCATTTATATAGAGCTTTAATCCATCTAACAAATGCTCAGAGGTGTTTAACACTTCAATTGTTTAATTCAAAAATGTACATTAGTAATATGGGAACATGACATTATACAATCAATTACAAATTCAGCCTTCAAAAATTTCTTAAAAGAATGAAAGTGAAAGGTTTGATAGTTTCTCAAGGCATAGAGTTCCAATCAGCAGGGGATCTAAACATTTAGATTTTTAGACTTTCCACTTTAAAAGCAAAGAATCAGACCAGGGTTATAGACATTTTAATTTTAGATAATCAGGAGCAAAGTCATAGCAATACAAGTGGTTTTAAAGACAATCCTATTTCAACGTGGAAGGACTGCAAGCCAGACCAATGTGATGGGAATGAAGCGGTGTGTTGTTGTTTAGTCCATGTAATTATTCTGACTGCTGGTTTGTGAGTTAAAAAAAATAATCTTTTTTATATGTGATAATTAAGCACAGAATTTAAAATCCTCACCTGAGTGGAAACCTGCGGGACCCCGGGTACAGAACTTGGAGCTCCCTGACTCACAGGGGGAGGTACAGCGCTTGCAGGGGGTGGCTGAGACTGAGGGGGTGGGGGTGGGGGTCCAGCAGTGTAGGCCAATGGGATGGGGAAGCCCACTGGGGTGGCTGGCGGTGGTACCCTTGGGTTGGGGGTCGGAGTGGGGCCGTAGATCATGCCGGGGGCTATGAAAGGAGGGGCAATGAGGGCAGGGCCTGCAGCCATGGGGCCTCCCATAGAGACGGGTGGGCCCTGAAACATGTTGGGCGAGCCGGTTGGAGCCGGAATGGGAATCCCTGGGGCTGGCACTGGGAGGAGGCACAAGAAACATGAAATATAATAAATAATTAATCCCATCAGGAAAATTATTCTTAACCGCTAATAAATAGTAATAATAATAAGTGATACCTAATTAATGTGTATGTAGCGTGTTAATCCACAAAATGATGCAAGACTCAACCAACTAAGGAGTAGCCTAATATTTGAAAAAAACCCCAAAAAAGTTATAAGTTATAAGTAGAAGTCATAACACAGTATACTCTACGTATTGAGCCCATGCAGAAAACAAAGATATCTTAGCTTCTGGGAACAAGAAATGTTAACATTCATAATCATCATCAATACCTTATTGCTCATTCAGATTATTAAAATATAATATATATAATACTTCCGATTAATTCGCCACATTGACGACGAGACAAGGAATTCTAAAACTGAACAAATAAAGAAATGAATATAGCCATTACCTGGCAGGCCATACGACAATGCAGGATTGCCTGGGGGGAGTATGGATGGGTTAAATCGTTGCTGGGGGTCCTTTGGGACGGAGGGTGCTGGTGTGCTGCTAGGGGCCGAGTCGTGCTGGAAGAAGGCTGGCGGGGGCAGGGCTGAAACGACGGAAGGGGGGCAAAAACATTAGTAAATCACAGGAAAGTGTTATCAGAACCCCACGATCTACACCACAAAACAACGTAAAGGGTCTCGGTCAGTGCTTGTTCACAAAGCACCAGCACACAAACGCCCCAACCACCACCTTAGGTTAAATACAGCTGGTAAGTCTTAAGATCAGCCCCTTCCTGAAAAATTAATTGCAAACCGAAACACAATCCCCCCCCCCCCCCCAAAGTCTGTTCTACATTGGCATTTGGAGACATATGATAACGCACATTGTAAGTTGTAAAAGACAATTAATCGACTCAGTAACTATTCAGAAAGATGCCACTTGACTTAAGAATATTAAGATTGTTAACCACCATCCTATACCCGCTCACACCGCACTATGAAAACCAGGATGGCCACTGACTCTGTAGGCCACAGGGCGGACCCTGACCAACTCATTTACCTGGGTTATACAATTTGGCTCCCTGGTCCACCAGTGGGCTAGTGGGCTTCTCTGCATTGTAGCCTCCCTTTGGCACAGCTTGTTGCTGACGTTGGGACGAATACCTCTTGGAGCCAGGCACCATGGGAAGGCTGGAGACGTCCCTGGATCCCGACACGGGTGGTGGTTGGCTGTAATGCTTGGACTGGTTACCTGGGACATCTGATAAAGAGACAATGACGAAAAAGGGTAATTATCTTTAAAAATAGCGTTTTCATTACAAAAATTTGATTTTCTAACCAGGGGCAGTACACACAATCCTTGCGTTAACTGATAATGATAAGACATTTGTTCATGCAGTGAAGCACTATAAGTAGGTCATGTTTTGAGTAGAACTCAATGTTGAAGGATGTCAAGTAGGATCGTGCTAAAATGTGCTAACAGCTCATGTAGGGATCCGACTGTGAATACGGACGCAGACTTGAAAGACTTTGATGTCCAGAAAACCAGGCCGCTGTGTAATACTGCCTATGGAAACGTGTGTAACAAAAAACAATACAACAAACCCGAATCAATGTCTACTGTCATTCTTCATTTCAATCTTTGCCATTTTTTAACCAACAAAAATTTGCTTATATATAACTATTGAGGAGTATGTGTTGGGTAGCTGAATTTTCATATCCCACTTAAAGTCTGTGAAGGTGACAGTCCCATCACCTTCAGTGCAACTTCTGGATAACGACACCACCTGGATAGCGACATTGACCTATGGCCCCGATTTTTTTGCTATATATTATTAGTAATAAAAACTCCAAAATAGCTACATACATTTTTAGTAAAACCCCTGTTTAGCAACATCGATATAGCGATAATCAGCAGTTTACACCGACATTTGATACAAAAAAATCTAGCGAAATAGGCAACCTCGTTTCCGACCAGCATTATCTCGCACTCTTCTTAGCCAATAAAAACGCTTATTTTCCTACCAATGATACACAGTCTAATGTGGTTGAGACGTGTCTTATCACAGGCACTGGTCCGCGATGCGCATCGCATCGTTATATTCACGGGTCTCACCACGCCCTCTTTTTCCGCCATCTTGAAAACCTCGGAATAACGACACCCCTGGATAACGACATAATTTTCCGGTCCCGGGCGATGTCGTTATCTGGAAGTAAGGTGCACTGTATTTTTAGCCACAGTGAGTTAATCCCCCATTTTGCAATGAAAGGACCTGGGGGAATATTGACACCTGGGCAAATGACAAAGGTCAAAGATAACTGGTATGGTCATCCACACTGCGTGATGGAAATTGGAAACAAGTCACGTGATGAATGTGTAGTCTGTTCTTGTTTGCAAAAAATATTCTTTTAGATTTTTAACATAAAAAAATGCCATTTCCATAGAACAGAGTCTGGATGCTACTATAAACCAGGATAATCTTTGGCCTCAACGAGCCATTAGATTGGGAGAGACAATAAAAAACACCCAACAGAAACGAACCAGTCAACAAAATGGTGCGAGAAAGTTGCCTTACCGGCTTTAACATCTGCGGCTCCTCCCATTACGACAGAAGGGCCCTGCTGGGGCTCCCCTGCTTTCGCTACCGTCCCTTTGGCACGACGTTCCTTGGCGTACGATTTCTTCTCTGTGGTAGTGCTGGTGATGGTCACGTTGATGGTCTGCACGTTCTCCTTGTTAGATATGACCACGTTGTTGCTGCTGGAGGTAGGACCTCCGTCACCAGACACGGGTCCCTGGCTAGGCACTGCATTGTTGTTGTCTACTGGATTTCTGTTATACCTTGGAGGAAGAGCACGGTCCTCGCCAGTGTAGGCAGACTGCTTGACGGGCCCGGCTGCCTTGGAACTGGTGAATTCCCTCGAGTCGACATTTTGCTGCTGTTGGTGCCTTGGTGGGACGTTGTTGTCAAAGCCCATCTGGAAACACAAACAACACACAGGGTCATGTATCGAATATAAGATAGACGAACAAACGAAAACATAGATTGACAGACATACAAAGTATTGCCGGGTTGAGAGACAAAACAACTTGGACAATCATTTCGTCTTCTATCAGAGTGAAAATGTCATACACAACAATACATAGACAAGTAAAATGCTTATTCTAATAAACACTCAGACCCACAAACTGGACATGGAAAAAAATACACAATGAAACATCAGACAACAACTTAAGATTTTCGGGTTGAAACAGCAGCTGTATATATGCTTCTTTACTCCCATGACATTTGCTACTTTGCAACTGAATTCTGGCTGATAGAATACCTTGATACTTGCTAAGCGTTGTCACTCTAATGAGGATCTATACAAACATTATTTGTTGTAAAAACAAAATAAATGACTGGCATTTGATTTAACATTATTTTATGCACTGAAAGACAAAGATCATACCAAATAAGACTCCACTAGTTTAATAATGTCCAACACAATAATACCAACAAGAGAAAATCCATTTGTAAAAAAAATGATACACACACACTATCATAATACAAAGACTAGCTTACCCGAGCATTTCCTCTCTTGGCTCCAGCGACAGTGGCATCATCTGGCGATGACGGCGCTTTCCTCTGCGTGTTGTACTGGTGTTGCTGGTAGTCGTCTCCGTCGGCATACGGCCTGGCCTTTCCACCCCTGCCACCGCCACGCTGTCCTCCTTGGTAGCCGGGCCTGTCCCTGTTGTTATTATCTCTATTATAATTATTACTAACGTCCCCGCCGGACTGCTCCCCCCGTCTCCAGTTCGACTCTATCTGGCGATCCCGATAGTTATCCCTCCGCTGCGTCTCATGCTGCTGCTGGTAATTGCTATTGTTTCGATCCCCTCCCTTTCTGTTATTGTAGTTATTGCTATCGTTGATGCTGTTATTATCATTGTCGAATCTACCATTACCGTCATTCTTCCTGTTCCTGTCGTACCCATAACTGTTCGATTGGTCGTTATCTTCATTAGATTGGTTCCCGTACTGGTGGGGTACGTCTCTCCCTTTGACGTTATAGCCTACATCTCTGTTGTAATCCTTGTTTGTTTTCATGCCCCTTGTTTCATCTAAAGAGGGATAATCGTTGAAGGTACGTGCATCTTGGGACGAGTTTTGGGATGACTTGTAGCTAGAGTTCTCCCTTTGAGGTTTGTTGTAATGTCTATTGTCTCCCCTGTCGGACCCTGAATAGCCATCAGAGTAATCCTTGCTGCGATACTTGGGGCTGAAAAATAAATACAGTGGAAGGGGGGGGGGGGGGGGGGTATTACAATAGATATATTAAGCAAAGTAAACCATGAAAACAAGCAAAAAAACAAAAAACATACTGCAGCAAAAAAGATAAATACAATGATAAAAGAGAAACAGCCAGTGAAAATAAACGTTTCATTTTCAAATTCAGAAACACAATTACCTTTACAAGAGAGTAAATTTAAAAAAAATCAAAACAAAGCCTGCTAACAAAATGCCATAGCAGGCATGGCCTCCCTAAAATGTTTCGATTACCAACCAGTATGACAAACCTTATGAACTATACAACAGACTAGACTTAAATTGAAATCTGATGATAGACTGATGAGTTAGAACTTGTATTTCAAGCCCAACATCCTCCGCACTATTGTAACTTAACGTGTAAATGGCAAAAAATCTGAATGATTTACACCCCTGAAAGTTGAGCTGTTTTTGTTTAAGTATCTCCAAGAGAGATCTGATCGTCAGTCATTACCCATTACAAATGTCATCATACCTGCTGCTGTTGCCTCGGCCGTAACCATTTCCCCGACCCCTGCCTCCCCTGACAGGTTTGTGGTCCTGGTAGGTGATCAGTCCGTCCTCGTCCAGGGTGGGAACAGTGTCGGTTCCGTACTCTGTTGTATCGATGACTGCCATCCGCGGGAGGAAATCTTTGATCTTACGTTCTCCTCTTGGCTGACCTCTTCCCCTTAGAAATCAACAAAATAAAATCATTAGATGAAGCAAATTAACAAGATAAAAAAAAATAAAATAGAATAAACATTATGACATAAGAGCAGCAGCTCCTAAAAGGTTCAGTGCTCCAATCTGGGCAGGAAAATAATATAACAAAGGTAAACACACATCTTTAGTCTCTTCTACTGCTCATGCCTAAATACATCCAACACATTTCTCAGAAACGATGAAACATAATACATACCTCTTTCCAACCAATCATGGTCAGTAGCTAATTACCCCATCTTCTGAGTGAGAACCCCATGATTCCTAAGCAAAGGGCCACAACTCTCATTTCTAAGGTACTCAAGATATTGAAAAAACAATTTGAATACAATGCTACCCCTTAATTCTCATGAAACTTACATTTTAAAATCCAGCAAGGAATAAAGCTTATAAATATTAGTAAATGTATAATGAAAAATTAAAGCTAAAAATAAAGCTGAAATATAAAATAATATTTGAAAAATGGTCGCATTATTTTGTCTTTCAGTATGTGGGAGATCCTTTCTGGCCAACAATTTAAAAACTTTAGAGGTGAAAATCCAAAAACAGCGATGCCGGAAATAGAGTTGTCTCTTACCTGCCACGCCTCATAGGTGGAGCTTCTGGAGGCTTGTCAGCGGCCCGTATGTCATAACCGTACAAAGCGATTAGTTCCTCTCTAGATTTGGGTGCCTGCATATCATCCCGATAAAAGTCATGGCCCCACTTGCCTTCATCCTGCCAGAGCTTTTTGAGCCTTAGCAAGAAAGAGAGAGAGAAAGATGAGGAAAAAATTGCTTTATAGAAACTGACACTCCATTCACCATACTATAAAGATACAGCAGACATCTAATTTTAATATTAAAGATGTTAGGACCTGAGATGGTGGAATGGGTCTTCATCTTAATACATTGTTGCTCGTTTGCCAGCTCTTTCACCATACTATCAATCAGTGACAGAACCAGCTACGTAGTCTGGCAACCTTAAAGATTATCATCTCTGTACCAGTTATGAAATTATTTTTAATAGAACTTGAATTATGCCAAAAAAATATAATTCATAAAAAGTTTAAGTGATAATGACAGAAAGTAATTTTATTTCAAGTTTAAAAAACAAACTAAAAATGTCTTCTTCCAACAAACTTTACGATTTAGACTTCTGAACTTCACACTCACTTCTTCTCATCCACAGGCTCCTCTTTCTCCTCAGCCATTTCAAGCCCATCTCGATAGTCATGTTCATAGAACGCCCCCTTTCTGGGCACATAGGCAGGGTTCTTTTTGTCCTCATCGTCATCAGGTTTGTCATCTTCTGGCTGCTCCTGGGGGAAGGAAAAAACTTATTTAATTGCAATTTGCTAAAATCAAAATGGCCTCCATTGGTCATTGATAATAATAGACTTAAGAGGTGATGACCCTTGTGACAAAAAGAGGATTTTGGTGAGTAAAAAGCAAACAACCAATGAAACGTTAAAACAAAAATTGAGATTAAACAAGCAATCAAATTGACCTGTATGTTGGCCCATCCATTTGAGCTTTCTAAAATAACCAAGGTTACTTTTTGTTAAACATTACGAACGGCAAAATGGTAAAACTAAAACCACATTTAACAATACTTAAAAATGTTTCTGTGCAACCAAAGTTCGTAAAGTAATGTAATATAACATAATACCAAAACAAGTGATTGGAAATCAAACGGAAAAAGAAACCCAAACTGGACAATCCTGTTAAAAAAATAAAATATTTTGGCTAGACAGACTTACCTGGCCGTCCCCGCTTTGCCTTTCCCCATCCAAACCTTCCTCGTCTGTGTAATCTTCACCACCTTCTGTCTCAGTCCCGCTGTCACTTGCATCTTCCGTGAAGGATCCTTCCTCTGTCTCAGTGTCACTTCCTTCCTCCGTTTCATCCTTGGAAAAATAATTTGAATTATCAACATTATAAAAATCATAACTTAAAGCATTCTTTATTAGTCTATGTTTATGCTTGTTCATGACTCCACACCACTGTTCCCATGAAAAAAAATATTTTAAAAAGCTGAACGAAGGAGGGAGGGAGAGAGAGAGAGAGAGAGAGAGAGAGAGAGAGAGAGAGAGAGAGAGATAGAGAGAGAGAGAGAGAGAGAGAGAGAGAGAGAGAGAGAGACATATAATAAGAATAGAAACAAGGAGGAAATTTAAGGGAACCATGAAACGCAAGAAAAAAATTAGAGATGAGACGACCAATTAACACAATTCTTTACACCAACATGACTGCTTCATTTCCTGATACACATACTCTCTAGCTCTGTGTTCAGCCATGCGTGACGAGGACTGTGTGTTTACTTGCATGCGCTTTTTGAAGTCAGAGCATTGCTGTACAAAATATTGAATGGACTAGGTAGTTGCCATCTCTTTAGATGATTTCAACAGAATATAACACCTGTCTACAAGGAACATCAAACTCCAGGAACCTGAAGATGTTAAAATGTTCAACTGACATCATATTTCAAAACTTGTTTGTGTCTTGCACTATCAAAGGTTGAAACTGCTGGTTGTGTCATCAAAACAGACAGCAGTGAGACATTCAGACTTTAGCTAAGCCAGGAGAGATTTACGAGGTTCCTCCATAACCAATGCTCAGTTGTGAGTCATTTTCTGATCTATTTACAGACACACAGAGGCCAGACATGGAGTTGGTGCCTTCATTACTTTGCAGTATAAATTGTTCAATAACAAAACAATACAAATTCTACCATCACACAATGTACCTCCTTTTCCGTGCCTTCACCTGCAGCACTCTCAGACTCGGACAAATCTGAGGGAGACAAAAAATTAAAACGTTCTTTTTACAAACAAAAATGCATAGTTACTGACTGGAAGGTGGTAATCTGTACGGACAGATGAGAGGATTGGTTAAAGGTGGTACTGTACACTTCTAGGGTAAAAAAGTCACAGGGCAGGTACTCAAATCAAGGTTTCAGCACATTTTTCAGCTTACACCTTTAAAAAATGTATATATTTCAACGGGCCTTTGGAGACAGACTCAAAGGCCACCCTATCTATTTAAGTGAGATTTGAAGAAATCCAGACAACTGTCCAATCAAATCAGATTTTAAACCAGGAAACCCTTGCCCCATAGCCGTCACATTCACCACCTCTTCTGCTTGCAATATAATCACAACAGAATAAGAAACAATGGATAATGTGTGAAATAGGAAAAAAAAATATATGTGGATGGATTAAACTTTCTCCCATCCTGCCTTGCATTTTACAATGATATTGTAGCTATACCACCAACCATTCCTCACATCTGATTTTAATACAGCAGGTTTCCATAATAATAATGTATTTTTATGACAAAACGTGCATGAATTCTGATAAACCACAATGCTGGAGATTGTCATATAGGCCTATATGTGATTGTACAAGATATATGAGAGTTTATGTAAAAACTTGTTGAAATGAATAACACACTATTTCATGAGTGAGGAAACAGCAAAATACATGTCTCTTGGTCTGTTAAGAGGCACACAAAAAAATCAGCAGTTTTTAACTCAAAACTCTTAATTAAGAGGCACAAAAAAAAAAAATATCAGCAGATTTTAGCTCAAAACTCTTAATTTAGAACCCAAAATTATCATCATCACCTTCTTGATCCAAAGCGTTTTAGACTATGAATTCAGTCACAATGCTTAGTGGTTCAAGGCACCAACGTGAATGTTTGGATTTTCTGGTTTGGGTATATATTTACAAGCAGGAAACACATTGACCATCTGGCCTCAGCACTGTACTGCAGTATAGTATCAACAGGGACAGGACAGCAAAACAATTTACCCCAAAGACACCCATCATTAGACACTTTATTAATTTACCTGTTACAGAGTCCTCCTCAGATTCCTGAAAGGCAAAGAAATGAAAGAAACATTGAAACACATCCATTTTTAATCATTTTAGAAACTTAGTTGAATACAATCTAACAAAGGGGTACAAATACCATATCAAAAGTTGAGATTACTTTCTGAGATTCTTTTCTCAGGGACAAATTTGACAAAACTAACTATAAAAAAGATCCTCGGGAGACAAAATGTTTTAAAAATATAGTTTTACAAGTCTTTGCATTGGAATTCAGGCGCTTCATTGGCAATAGGACACTTAGCTGAGAAGAAAATAAGATAACGGCTCTGTCAAAAACATGAATTTTTTGTAAAAGTAATTCATTCTTGAAACAAATAAACCTGCTAAGCAATAACTACTGCGAGGGTCACTAACATGGGACATGTAAGTACATAAAATAAAGTTATAAACAATGGAGGATGCTCTCTAAATCAACACCTGCCATATGATCACACTTTCTGAGAATTGACAAATTGGCCAAGGGATTATAAACGCAGGTAAACTGTCAATGCTACAACATGTGTTAGGTACATTTTCCGTGCAGCACAGAGTACAATCAATTGAAAGATGAACATATGTAGATCCTCTTCAAACTCAGTCTTGGCTAACTTAGTACTGTCTCTGTCATTATAACCTTTGATGTGGTGATGATACGCCTGCTGCGATTTCTTCTTGCAAACTAACTTTGGCACTTCTCATTTTAGGATTAAACCGCAAGCCATTCACTTGAAATTCAAGGGACTAGCTAGGTGCATGCAAGTAAGTTATTATCCTAGTCCTAGTTCCATCTATGTCAGCCTAGCTACTCATGTGGAATTAACCTTTCAACTATTGACTATACATACAGGAGTAGTGTCTAGCCACAAGCTAAGACTAAGACACCTGAAAAGAACTATTCCATCCTTTGGTTTTGTTTCCTGTGTATGATGATAAAATTGACATAAAATCAATATCAATATCCATCATTACTATAAAAGTATAATAATAAGTAAGAGTAAGGGATAATAATAGTAATAGAGCCAGAGACTGATACTTCCAGAAAGAAAGGGATCATTATAAAAAAGATGTGAAGTGAAACCTAACTAAGAAAACAACTGTGACCATGATGGCATATAATATTATTGATGGGGATAGTTAGTCTACCTGTGTCTCCTCACTCCTACTCCTCTTAGTTAGTCTCTACCCATGCAGTAATAATTGTGTACAGAGACCAAACTATCTACAACTAACTAACAAGTGGCAGTTCTCCAGTTCTCGTAGAGTCGAGGGTTTGATTTAGATACTAGCAAAAACAATTGTCTTCGTTCAACATGGCACACAAAATGATGATAAAAACGTACACATTCCGATGGTCTTTCCCCTCTTGATTTTGATGATGAAGGATTAGCACTGGTGCTGGTTGGAGTTGGAGTAACCTCATCCTCGCCTTCGTCATTCAAACGCCTTCTTCTTCTGTCAGACATGGCTGAAATGCTTTGAAACAATTCGTCAAGCTTAAATCTCAATGTTGAAACACCGCAGATTACAGCATTGGAGTTATAAACGAAGCACTATCTTTATCTCCTTATTTTTTATATATTTAGATTGCATTGCCAAAAAGTACGGAAGGGAAACCGAATGTGTGCACTTCAGTATTGCCAGGTTGTTTGAGATAAAAACAACTTAAATTTAACAAAAGAAAATACCGAATAATGTTCAAGAATGAAGTAAAAAAAAGAAAAAAAAGAAAATCACAACACTAAAATGAAAACAGAATATTTGGGGAATTTATCTTATCTTTATAAAAAAGAAGGAACTAATTAAGGAAACAGAGATAGGGAAACATATTTGGGGACTTGCGATTAAGAAGCCAACCTGACAATACTAGTTGAGTAATGCCGCTGAACCGGAAGCTAAAGAGAAATTGACCGTCTTGCTGAAGATTTCTAGTATGGCAGGAATGATAATTTGCAGCCAAATTAGGAAGACAAAAATAGATAACAAAGAAAACAACCTGAGGAGTGAAAATATGTAAAATCAAAGGACTTCACAATATAAAGTATTATAAAATAAATTAGTATATTGTCACTTGTAACAAGAAAAAGACAAGAAAGGAATGTATAAGCAGCTTCTAATAAACAAAACAAGACTAAACAAGCGACGTTTCGACCAAAGGCCTTCGTCAAGTGAAGAAAGATAAAGGGACAATTACATTTAAATTATCAGCATGGTGGAAAGGTAGGGAGGGGGCTCCAGAAGACGACGACAATTATCAATTTAATGACCTATCTTCCAATCCAGTGTTCTGCCTTCCGAAGAGTGAATATTTCCTTATTTTCATTATAATATTTTGATTTTCGGAAGGACACGGAATCTGGTCCACTCTGGTCTGTTGCCAGGAAGCCCATCCATCTTCCTCTCTTTCTTTCGACTGTTTTTTGTTTTTTTTTGTTTTTTTGCCGTCCGTTCCTTTTTCCCCACCAGGGGTCCATTCCAGAGCCTCCCACTGCACAGTAACTATTCGTTTCCATCCTCAAAAACACATATCCAATCCAGCTCCATCTTTTTCTTCTTCTAACTTCTACAGTAACTTCCGCAGCGTCTGCCAATCTGACACCTTCTCATACTTTACATCTTGCTGTCATCTTATTCTCATCATTATGTGAAGACGTTTACTTTGAAAGACATCTAGTTTACTTTCTTCCATTATTTTGACTTTCCACGTCTCACATCTATAGAGTCGCTCTGGCAGGACAAGCGTTTTGAAAAGAGTTAATTTCGTTTTCCTCCTATTCTTCCTTCTTCTTGATAATGTAGAGGTAAAGGTGAGAGTTTATAGTCCGTATCCCCGTACACATACAGGCTCACAGACCAAACACCATGTAGAGGTAAAGGTGAGTTTATAGTCCGTATCCCCGTACACATACAATACAGGCTTACAGACTAAACACCATTTACACATCAGGAAGTCAGTGCCATTCAATGTCCATCTCAACTGCATCGGGGGAGGGGGAGGGGCATACAGGAGAGCAGTTTATTAGGCTAATCATACTAACATACTGACAATATCGTTCTCTGATTTCAGCTGAGGACTCGGTGAACAAGCATACAAACTAATTTGAGGAGGGTATTGATGACAAGCGGTTGAAAAGTATAAGAAAAGTCATGAGGTGCAAGAAACATAGATAATTGATAGTAATAGTACATACTACGCCATGAAAAGCGAGAATCGAACCTGTGCTCTGGCTATTGATATCACCTCTCGGGCTATCGCAATAATTCGACCAACCAGCGTATGAACTTGAAATTCAAATTTTGGAAGCGCCAAAAACAATGAATGAGCCCAAACTCTGTATGTCTTCATAATAATCTATTCTCTATTTTCTGACACACCACTACTACTACTACAACTATTACTTTTCTTTTTATTCTTCTCACTGTTAACATATGCCTGCCTGCGCCCTTAGCATTCATACATCAAACGGAGATAACTGTAGCTATTCCCCAAAAACAAATGAATTTCACTGATTATATCCCTTTGTCTGTATCCAACCTTTTAAATATTAATTATCGTTATTTAAAAAAAGTGAAGTGGATAATTATGATATTATAAGGTCTGCTTTCTCTCTTTACCAATATATCCTGTACATTTCAGGGTTAGGTTTAATTCACTTTAAAAAGAAGAAAATCCGAGGGTACATTATAATTTGTGTCTGTGCCAGATACGAGTATTATTGAACAGTGGGTATTCGAATACGATATGAAGCTAACGATGTTTTATTTTAGGTCTGCATCCCCGTGCAAGAACAAGATCACAGACTTAGCATCATTCATCCCAAAGCAGACAGGCCGGGCAATTCAGAGCTCATCTCAATTCCCGGAGTAGAATACAGTAGCACAGCATGTTAGGCGCATCATGCTAGCATTGTAACTGCATCTTTCTCTGTCCGTAGTCAGGTAATCAATTTCACCTGAGTCAAGCGAGTATAAGAAATTGGGTAACAATTTGATTCCCATGGATTCAACATCGGGCTTAGCATTAATAGCATTTTCAGGACTCGAACCACTGTGTAGCTTTACAATAGGCAAATAATCGGTATAATTAATTGCGACAGGCAAATTCCTGGAATCGTCCTGACGTATGACAGTCACGGTAAGTGTCCGTAGTGTAGGAACGGCAATCACAAAGTCTCTTTTTACTGATGTTATGATTTCACCGTAGACGAGTGGGTAGGAAATCAAACCCACACGAAAATGGCATGTGTTCGAATCCGTCTTTGCTACCAACGGGCAAGCTGATTTATCCTCACTGTTTCATTCAATCTTGGATGTAAAT
>JARFNW010043179.1:0-14236 GCA_031763155.1 Dirona albolineata | reverse complement strand
TCAAAGCTTGACATATGGCTGGCCCCTACACTGCTTATTGCGGTATAAAGGGGACTCGATAAACAAACAAACAAACACTTAACTTGCTTCCCTTGAGAGAAGGCAGCTGCTTTCCAAAAGTAAATAGACATCAGCTCCCTGATTGTTTTTCATATAATCTAATGAATGGCAACTCCTTAAACTGAATCGCTGTGTCTTTCCTGTCTTTATTTTCAAATAGACGCCATTCATTCAACCCAAACAAAGATATCTTTTCCACGACTATTATAGAATATGAAGGAAAAAGGTGGGTAATATTACTGTACATCAAGATCTGCCAAATGGGCACACTCCAACGAATATAGGAGAAGAAGAACAAAACAAGTCCAGTTTGAAAATATTCATGTTTGAAAAATTATTTCTTCCTCCATCCATCTCAACTTGTCTTACTTACTTTCTCTCTCTCTCTCTCCCCCCTCCCCCCCCCCCCTTTCTCTCTCTCTCTCTCTCTCTACCTTCATCCCCTTCCTGTCAACCACACATCTTTACCTGTTGTATAAGCCTCTTCTACGTGGGTCAGGTCAAAGTTCTTGTTCCCAATTTCTACACCCCTGGTTCGGTCAAAGCCTGCGGGACTTCTAAAATCAAGCTGTACAAATAGAGGGATGGAAAGGGGAGAACAATTAGATGAAAAGTCTACACTAAATTAATCAACATCACTGAAAGCTCAAAAGTAAAATCAATATAATGGTGCCATTAGTACAATGTCTAAATGGCTAACCCCCTCTACTCCACTGACAGCAACAAGGTCTAAAAGCACCCACAGATACATATTGTGCCCAGGTGGCAGCTCTCAGTTGTCTTTAACTGAATAGTAACCACTAGGGTAACAGCAAAGTGTTTACTGGTAAAATGTATGGACCTCATGGTACATTGCTGTCCAATTTACTGGTGAAGGTATTTGAACGCAGTGAGCTCATCACCTGCTTATTTTTAATTACTGATGCAGTCTTCCAACCATGTGTTAGGTGATGAATGGTGTGAGTCCTCATTGAACATTTGGATTTACTTCCATTTTGTCATGTGCACCCTTCAGAGCTTGACACATGGCTGGCCCCTACACTGCTTTTTGTGGAATAAAGGGGACTCGATAAACAAGATACATATTGGGACAATTTAAATTTCCATTGTTTAAGAGTGACAACCAAGGCAACATAAAATATTGGTAAAAATATTAGTGAAGTCTGAACAAGGGTAATCTATATGCATTGGTCATGTGACACCATTCTCAAGGATTTCAATGGTGGTCTGATCATGTGTTTGTACTCAATTCCTGGTCCATAAAATCTCTAGCTTGGTAGCTATTGGGCTGCACTTGGTGGTCGGGAGACGTGTGCAAATTTAGACATTTTATAGTCAAGGTCCAATTTCACATTGGTTTTAATCATTCATCCATTCCACACACGATCAACACCGTTTGTTTTGTCTGCATCCTCTGGGTTCTAATGACTACTGACTTTAATAAGAAGAAACAACAACAACAACAAAAAGCATTAAATCTCAGTGATTCTTACCTGCATCTGTCCAAATCTATAGTAAGACAGTTTGTACATAAGACAGTTCAGCAAGGTCTTAGAGCCAGCAGAGTCCACTCGGAATTCGCCTTGAGGGGTGAAGTAGTCAGATTCCTGGAAACAATAAATAGTATAATAACATCTTTATAAATGTCTTAATAGATACAGTACATCACAAAATCATGGTCAAATATATATAACATATATTTTCCCAAAATTAAACCTTTGCATAAAACTAAATTGATCGAGTTCTGAAGCGTTGTCTCTTAAACTCAGCTTAAGAATCAAACGAGTAGCCTACTAAGTTCCAAACCCTAGAAATAATTTATCTTTACTTCAAACACTGCCACACATACCATTACCATGAAAATATGTGAGCGGTCAAAACTGTTACCTTAATGTCCTTGGGATGTTCTCCTTCCGCAATCCGCACCATCCACAAAAATTTGTTGATGTCATCTCCAGAATAGCCTATGACACCCCCAAAGATGACCAACACATAGTTGACATCTAACGACCTCATTATCTCATAGGCTGCAGATTCATTGGACGACATAGCCTTGCCAACCTGTTTGCAAATACAAAATGTGGGGGGAAAATTGCAAATTTCTATTTCCAACTTTGCATGGGCTATTCTGTAAATCTTAAATAAACAATATTTGTGATCTTTTTCATGATGATGATGCATACATGTTTTTAGCTAATGTCTGGTTGTTGACAATAAAACTGATGTTTGCAAAGTTGCAACAACTTGCTTAGTTTCCATGGCATCTAATAGGTCAAAACCGTTGGATGGGTTTTCCATTTCCCCGAGGTTATTCTGTTGTTAGTAAAAAGGACCGTGACAAACAAATTTCCAATGGTGAATAAGAAATCTCATGAGTTGTTTTCGATACGTCCCAAATAGCAAGGTCAAGTTGCTGGGGAAAACCTAACGATCTTGTCCTATTGATCTCATATTAGAAGTTGATGCTTTTGTTCTGAAAAACATCCAACACAATCAAGTTTCAGTTGTTACATGATTTGTGTTCCATTGCTCAATTTTCAAAAATTTGAAGAAACATAAAATATCTCTGATAAATACGCTCTATATTGCAGAAAAAAGTGTAGCTTTGAAGGGAGCAATAATCCAAATGTCAACAAGGACTACGCCACTCATCACCTAAAACACAACTACAATGACTCTGCATCAGAAGTATAGAGGGAAAGTGGTGACCCACTGCATCCAAACAGCTTCTCCACACTTTATAAGATGGACAACAATATGTACATGATGTCCATACATTTAACCAATAAACACTTTGCTGTTACCCCCGTGGTTACTCTTCAGTTTTTTTTTGGTTTTTTTTTTTTACTCTTCAGTTACAAGACAACTGGAAGCTGCCACCAGGGCAAAGTAGCATTGCTTATGAGTGAAATGAATTGCTCCTAAGTACACATTTATTTCTCAACTTCAAGGGGATCAAATACAGGTAAATACTGAGGGCACTTACCAAGGCTATGTGACTGTTATTCCACGTATTATTATCCACTAGCGTTGTCCGATTCCCCATGCCTGCTATCTGGTATCCGTAATCCCACCATGACATCACTCTAGCCTGATCATCTGTGTTTTGGCGCAGCCAGTAATAAGCTTCTCGGAAATCGTCAAGGATACTTCGGCTTCTGTAGAAGTGTAAGGAGTTGGAGAGATTGAGAGAGAGTGAGATATTTAATATAAAGATAGGTTGGGTTTTTTTCTCTGGCATATAATCAGCAGAATGGCATAGTATGTCAGTGTTTATAAAATAAATAGTTCTGTTTGTATTCAACTATTTTCACTACATCCCTCACAAAAGTTAAGAATATGCTAACATCTGGACATCATATCACCATTCGGGACCTATCCCGGAACAACATGGCTTAAAATCTAAAACAAATGTGAATGGCACTGACCCTCCCTGTCCATAGGAGGCGAGGACAATACTAGGTGATGAGTAAGCACTGCTGGTGACCCAGGTACAATGGACAGCAAACAACATCAGCAACATGAGCAAAGCCACCACAATGATACTGCGGATGTTCATGCCCAAACTCTCCTCGTCTTTCGGTTTGTCGTCTCGAATCTTTTTCTTGTTGCCAACCTTTTAGGAGGGATTAAAAGAGAAAAAGTAAATTACTACATCTAAACTGTCCTTGAAATGAAAATATATACTTAAAACACCCGTATCAGTATCAGACCTCTGTGACAAAAACTGGTGTAAATAAAGACACTAGAATAAAAGTTTTGTAAAACAGACCAATGGCAAAAATATAAATATCACTACCTAGCGCAATGGTTCAGGGTTCAAAACCTTTCAATCTATAGGATACCTTTCATACGAATTAATTTTTCTACGGAACCAAAGCCCTTCAAATTCATTATAAAGGGATGGCTGTAATCACAGAAATCATGACGCTGCCTCTATAGTCTACAGTCACCAAAAGATTTTATGATTGAAAGAATGTAAAAATTGTACAATCAGTCAGCATCGAAACAAAAAAGAAAATTAGGATCAGAAAGACTCCTTACCTTATCATATAGCCTGTCATTTTTCTTCTCCCCGTTTTCATCAACATTCTTCTGATTCTGCTTGGGCGAGTCATCTTTCAGGTATACCTCAAACGTCTTGGAGAAAGCAATGGCAGCCAGCACACAGACGACGGGTGTCAGCGTGAGCATGAGACGGACCATCACACCAGCAAAGTAACTGGCAAAGATGGCATACAGCACCACTGAGGACAAACCAAAGTCATTTAATATTTCAAAATATCCACAAATTCAACAACGAGGTGTTGGGCTGGGAGTTATAGGATCCACAATGTCAATAAATATGAAGTTTGATGTTATTATATAGAAGTTTTCCCACTTGGCATTAACCCATATATTATTTGAATACAAAGCATGTATAGACAGAAAGAGTTCCATGGAAACTAGTATTTTCCAAGAAGACTAACTATAATACTGTAACTGTATTTCGCTAACGGCATACGTTATATTTATATGCAAATATGGAATTAGACATTCATGGTGTTCCTTATTGGCTATCATATAAAATAATTAAAATAAAATTATGGTGATTAGCTTTTTTATATATAAAAAAAATCAATTTAAATCACAATGACATAACAAGAAATAGAAGTTTTTTCATCACATCTCAAAACTATCAGAAATGATTTATATGACTATTGTACAGATGAGCATATGATAAAAGTGGCTGGAAAGGGAAAACAGCATTGCTTCTTTTTAATTATCTTTCTTTTTTTTTCTTCTTACACTATACGTTTGCATTGATGACATGGCTTGAATCGCATGTAAATAAATATCACTACAAGGGCATGTAAGCATTAGTTGGCGAGACTCACCAAAGACACGTTCATCGTTAATGTCTTTGATGCAGTACCAAGCCCCCACAGGGAAGGCACAGACCAGGATGTGGAGATCAAAGAAAAACGACACCCAAGTGGTGGGCTGATGCTCTGACACTGATGCAATAATTGGTATGTGAATCTTGGCATAGCCTGTGTCCCACAGAGAGTAAAAACGTCCACTCCATGGGGCAATGACACCTGCAAGTTTAAAAAAAGTCAATATCATAATACATAAACAGCATACAGATGGCACAGAACATAATTTTGAGATGCAAAAATAAATTTAAATTATCAAAATCCTTTAAATTTTTTTTTTTTTTTTTTTTTTATATTTACAAATTTTAAATGAACAAAAATAAACGGTACATAGTGCATACTAAATTCCATCAAATAAATGACAACTTCACCATATGTAGTCTCAAGTGAAACAAAAAGAAATTCAATGCATAACCAGAACCATCAGTATCTTTGGGGTTTTCATGATCTTCAAAGCTGACTCTAAAATTCCCCATGAAAACTTTTTTAAAGTAAAAGGGGCTGTATACACCGACACTACGTTAACAGATAAGGCATGTGTGCAGCCAGTGAATCAGTGTGCTGGTGTCATGTTGTGAGTATAACTCAATGTAATAATACTCAAAACATGACATTATCATATTAATATTCTGGCTGCCCACATCTTTATCGGTCATCGTAGCATCTGTATAAACAACCCATGCTGCGTCATGAAAATATAATAAATATCAAAAAGGAGACACTACGTAGCACCCTCTACTAATCATCAGAAATGGAAAACATAATATAAAAGTGTAATCTACAAACACCATGGGGTCCCTTCTTTTATTTTACTTCCTTACCTGCCCATGTGAGGCCAACAACGGCCACAAATACAACAGCTGCCGCGCCTGTCACTGCAGCAAAGAAGACATATCTGAATTCTGCTTTGGTGAGGAAATTCTGAATGTATTTCAGAAACGAGTAAGCATGGAGGAGAGCGAACACACCTGAAAAATGAAAGGAAAGATTTTATTCTTATGATTGCCCATTTTTTAAAAAGAAGTCTACTATAACTTCTTTTGATGATAAATCATAACAAATGACATTGTAGAACAGATTTCCCTAAATAAAATAAAGTGATAACAGTAAAAGTAAGACGCATGATCATCTTAACATACAAAGCTTCGTAACTCATTTTCTAATGGAAATAGTAAACACCAAAACTAAATCCTACCTGCTGCAGCCATGTGTTCACTTGTGCGGATGGGTTGAAAGCCCACAAATGGAATTTGCATGGACAATATGAGGCCCACTATATAGAAAACAGTGTAGGCTGAGGAAAAAAACAAAGGAGAAGGAAGACATAAAGAGGATGGAACAAGCTTATTAAATAGCCCTACCAGCAATATTAATTCAGAATGTAGATATTGTTACCTCAGCACTTGCTTTAAGACTAACATTCTTTTCCGCCATATATATTTGCCTTGTTTGAGTCAAATTTTACACAAATGAAGAAGATATTTTTGTTTCCCTCGTATAAAATTGTATGAGTTGTTTGGCAAAAAAAATAAAACACTAAGAAGTCTTTAAACTGTCAGATTAGTTTGTTTTCTTTTTATTAATATCTCAACAAAACAAAAAAAAAGAATTATAGAATTCAACACATAAAACATGCATTTTAAAATGACAAAATATTTCACCTAGCCACAACAATTGGTGAGTGAGTAAAAGCCTTACGTGGTAAGTTTTAAATGAATCAGGATGTTGGCATACATTCACAATAGATGCAATTTGCAATAACATATTTCAATAATTCTCATCGAAGCAATCAAAGAGTCTTCAAACCTGTGTAAATGCGTTGAGAGTACCTCCCCATCAGGAGCAGAGCAAAAACGTGCAGGGGAATGAGGTTGATGATGAACACATAACCTCCCCATGCTGAGACCTGTATCAACATAAGAAACAAGAAGTGTCACTAACTATGCTTCATTTTACACTTTATTTTAATGTATAAAGCATGCTCATAATCTCTTCCCCTACCCTCTCTCTCCACACCTACCCCCTTCTTCATCCTCTCTCTCTCTTCTAAAATGCAAAGACTAAAACAAAAAATATACCAGTTCAAATATGTGTAACAAACATGTAATTACTCTTTGAAGGTAGAGGGCCTTCACGTTGAAAATGTTCACCAAGTGAGCATCCCTCCATCCAAGGAACACAATCGTGGGCATTTGTCTCCAAAAAGAAAATCAATTAATTAACCATTTTGTTTCAAAGAACGCAGTCATTGAAAATTGATGAAACCAGGAAGTTCTGAAAAACCACTTACCATATAAAAATAAGACAAAGCAGTGCATAGGGACCAAAATATCTGTCCTGTCTTGACTGCTTTGATCTGAAAAGTAAATTAAAAAGCTGTTATATATAAATAGGCTATTATTGAATCTCAGTTCAGTAGGGTAGATTGTATTAATCATTAACAACACTTCTATTGTGCAAGAGGAGATATAATATATAACCAAGCTTGTGGTTAGAGGAAAAGTAACAAATAATATAAGCCAAACAAGAGGACAGAACAGCATAAAAACTTATGTAAAGGCCATATCAAAAGGGACATCTTTTCAAACTAATCAGAAAACAAACAAAAAACCCCCAAAAAAATAGAGAAAACTATAACTATAATAGTAGTGAACATCTTGCAAAAAAGTAATCTAGTAAAAAATGGAAAAAATCAATAAAGGGATCATGTCAGATACAATACACAGCTTCCACCTTCAAAGGACAGCAACTCTACTCAAAGAAGATGAAAATCACACCCGTTACTGCTACCGTTCTGAAATATTGATTAATCTGTTAAGAGTGTATAGTTGAAGTTGAATGAGTCTCTTTGAAATGCTTGTCAGAAAAGAAGAACACTGACGCAGAAATGGTTTTATACATGATTGAACTCTATAGTAGTGAGCCGATATAATAAGTTTTAATTAAAATTGAGAAACGGAAGACCCTGCCTACCAGAAGCTACATCCAACAGACGATACAATGAAATTTTACTTCATTGAATTAAACTATTTGCGCCACTGCCTCCGCTCAATTTAATGATCTTAATAAAAAATAAGTGAAGGGGACAATTTTATGGAACCCTCTTGTTTGATATTTTTGAGAAGCGCATACATATAATATACATATTTGTCCGTGATACAGTATGATATAGTGCTAGGAATTAACGAAAAGTTAAAATAAAAGAAATAGAAACAACCTTTCACCAGTAATGCTCAACGTGAAAATAAATAGTCTTATCATTATCAGAAAAAGATGATATAGATTGTTGTAAAAAAAATTATTTTTCTTAAGAAATGGAAAAAGAGATGATGAATAAAAAACAAAACTAACCCATAGATAATATGTGAACATCAATGCAAAGATGGCAATGCCCTCGTTGTCATAACTTCCTGCCACGGAACGACTGATATAGCCAGGTACTGAAGAGGGGAAGAAAATGGAAACAATTCATTGCATTACTAACAACAGGAAGAAATAAATGGAAGAAATGTTTTTAAATATTTGCATAATTTGGTTCATTAGAAGAAGTGAAACACAATAACAATAGTCACAGTGTTTTGCTAGAGTAGTAAAGATTTTGCACTTCACTCTTACAAACGTCCTTTAATTTAATAATAATCAGGGATAAAAACGTGTAGTCAAATGCAGGCTAATGAAATATTACCATAACAACATCATTCTTGGGACACCATACAAGGAATGGATGATAAACAAAACCAGTTGTCCGTAAAAATCAATACGTGTGAACCCAAAGTCATGCATATTGACATGAGCACTTCCATGCAGAGTTTGGTATCTTAGGCAGGAATCTTACATTACACGCAGATCTATGCCTTGCAATTCATTCGCAATGGAAAAATCTGAGTTGAACACTGAGGTATGAGGTGTGCTATTTACACATACCTGACCTTCGAAAAAAAACTGAAATAAAACCTACCAATAGCAATGAAACAAGCAGCAAAGAGACCCGCCCCAGCATTCCATATTTCTTTTGTGAACAGGAAGACTGCCATGGATGTCATACCACTGTGAAAAAAGAGTTAGTTTAAAAGATGACAAGTATTCATTAATCATTTCTTTACATAACATGTTAGTCTATTTGATCTTTGCAGACTTATAAATCTTCCAGTTGCCTTTTAATCATTATTGAACATAAGATTATAGAATGGATGTTTTATATGTACTGAGCAAAAAATCCTGTTTAACAGCATTCAGAAATTAAAACAATGTAATGATTGCACAATGCTGAATTCAATCTAATTATTGTAAAGAGTATGAATTTTGTGGATTATGAGCACTCACAGAACCGTTTTGACTGAAATCGCCCCTTTCCAGCAGCTAAAACAATCATGTCAAAATAGACTTGCCAAATTATCTAATCGAAATTAGTAACTTCAGCAGCAAACAAAATATGCCAAATACAGAGTAAGTAGTCAGGCCACTATGACTATGTCACAATCTGAATCAACTTTTATGACAGTTTCTTGGGGGTTTTCCTTTTATAGTTATAATTGAGCTAGACTGGTAATCAAAGCGCTAAAAAGCTAAAACTTCTAATATTTTCTCTGGCAATTCCTCAGTGCCTGGTATCTTGTAAAGGATTAATAACCAGATGGGTGGAAATGGAAATCACTAACCTGAAGACGGGTGCCAAAAAGACACAAATGTCTCTGATGTGGATGGGAATGTGAAGGAGGGACAGGAACCAGTGGATGGAGCCAGAGGTCACCATCAAGCCTGGGTACACCTGTCAAATATATAAATAAGAAACACTGGTATGAAATAAGATTTTTGAAATTGAATAAAAAAAACAAAAAACAAGGAAAGAAATAATAAGATAATGTACAGTGGAACCCCCACAACTATCTCCCACTCAACACAATTTGAAATATAATATAAACCACCCTGGAATAATGACTATCCCTCTAAAGTAACCAACGACCATCCAAAACAGCCGCAGTCGCCCCTCAATAACGACAAAGACGCGAGGCATAAAATGTATAATTTATTTCATAAACCAATTCCATTATCATTGACAAAAAAACAAGTTATTCTAGCATTCAGGCTTAATCCGTACAAAACATTTTTATGCAATGACCAGCCACTTGCAGCCCGACCATATCATTTCAGATTAACTGACATCACTGTGTGGGGTTTTCCCGGAGTAGCCGGCAATCTGATTTTGTCATGATTCTGAGCGGGTATACCATTTGGCGTAAAAATAAATCAATCTTTCAATTGATTGCACTTGCACTAAATCTTTGACATTTATTAAACATAGATTACAATTAATCCAATAAATCTTGAAGTAATAATATGCGTAAGTAGTAATTGTTCATGTGATTGAAACAATGACAATGAAGTGAATCATAAACACACACCAAAAGGTAATCTTGGTCACCCATTATTATTAGTAGTGCTGAATGCAGTAGTAATAAAGCAATCAGTAACATCCAATCGTTATTCAGATCCTCTATGAAATGGCACGTTATAGTAACGATGAGAGCTGTGATTGCTCTCAAGGAGCGAAATGATGGCTAACTGGCAAGTGTAAACAATAATAAATATCATTAGAATGTACTACTACCACCTAATTTTCCACTCAAAATGTGCTATCTTTAAAAATCAAATAAGACTCCACCCTACTGAGCTTCAGCAGAAGACATCATTCCATACGTAATGTAAGAAAAAAACTTTTTTAATTTATGGGGTAAACTACAGTGGTAATGAGACAAAACTCATGCAATAACAGGTGTTTCGCTGTGACTCGCTGAGCTTCAGAAAGCTTAAATTGTATTATATAATCTAAACTCTATATTTTCTAAAGCTTACCGTGCCTCCAACAATTCTCCCCAGAGGATACCATGCTCTGTCGTCAAACCAATTCAAAAAGTTATAGAATCCATTTTCCACCATGTAATGGGTAGCTCTGTAATTAAACCTGAAATATAGAAGAAAGAAAAAAAATTGAAAAAAAGAATAGAGAGAGAGAAACTGAGGAGCTTGGCACTGCTAATAATATGGGTCATTGTGGGTGTGGTCACAAAGGTGTATGTGGTAAATGAGTACTGGAGATGCTAAAACTAAAAAGACCATGCAAAGTCAGAATCTTCTTTGATGGCTTGGGGCAATCGGCAATGGTGGGCAAGCAACTGTGTATCATTTGCAAGAGGAATTTTTGTTTGTAATTCGAATAAATGAGGACTTCTTAGGGGCTGAACACTGACCAAAATCATAAAGAACCAAGCATAGGGAGGAGTGATAGAGGTAAAATTATGTCGAGGCAGAGGATTAAAAATCTAAATGCTACAAAAAGGATGGTTGGCTTCACTTTCCATTTTTCCAGTGCAATCTGCAGACAAGTTATTCATAAAATAAAATTTCATTTTCTTTGTAATAACTTGTAGGTATGTTATTATTTTCTATAGTCTGTAACGCTTTTATAATGTAAATAAGTGAAAACACTGGAATGAAATGAGTTTGATTGCATTAAAAATTTGTGATATTTTCCCTTTTGACAAAGTTTTAGTAAATTAGCGTCATAAACAGGTTACATGATTGGAGGTAGTATAAAAGGGGTACATATTTGTAGTATAAAAGGGGTACATATTTGCAGTATAAAAATCTAAATAGCAACAGGAAATCCATTATTCATTCCCCTTCACAAATAATATTGTGTGATGTCATTGGCGGCTAACACGGCGGCAATGCAGGACTGGAATTAAGAAAAACATCTGGCCGTTATTTGCATCACAAAACCAAAGCAACGCAGGACTGGAATTAAGAAAAACATCTGGCCGTTATTTGCATCACAAAACCAAAGCCCACACATACTAACTATTACTATGGCTATGGTGTACAAATATGTGTGTCCTTGGCCCTGGTTACGATGGCCGATGATCATGTATGGTATGTGACCATGGGATGATTCCAATCAAATGCCAAGGGGCTCCGACACTATACTACTATATATATTCATATATTATTATTATATATGCCTATTATTATTATACTATGACATGACTATAAAATGATAAGTCCAGTCATATTTTATTAGCATTAACATTGTTTGTTAGTGTTAGAATTAAAATTGTTAGTCAACTCATACACATACTTATTTATACTTATAATGAAAGTAGCCATCCATACTGCCCTGCTTTGCAGAGGCGCAGACTGGCAGAGGTGTTGCCAATATTAATATAAAATTATGTAAACTGCTGCCACTGCACTGCACTTTACAAATGCACTTCCCAATTAAATCATGTTAATATCAATTATCAATAATAATTTTGGTATAAAAGTAAAAAAGTAAGAGGGCAGAAAAAGACGGGGGCATTGGCTGGTAACTGGTGTGTCCAGATCGATTTTACAGATAGAGACAGAGAAGAGTTTCAATTTCATCAACGTCAACGGACAGGCCTGATTCACTGATTGCATCCTTGACAACAATGCATACATAGACTCCTCTTGAATATCAATTCATCACCACTTCACAAGAGACCTCAAATGTTCATGATTCTACTGAACTGCTGATCTAAATCATAATGTTACTTCTAACAATAATAACAAGGAACAACAATACGACAGTACACACACAGATTCAGACACAACAAGCCGGTAGGCCTAGATTCTACTAACAACATTCTGAACATCAGAGAGCTTTACCATGGGTCAAATTCATGAATTATGCTCTCAAAACGGATGACGGCAAAAAGACGAGCACTGAAACCCGCAAGCCATGCCAATGCGAGAATAAAAAAGCTTAATAAACTTTTCCATCCACCAGGATTCCACATGGTTGATCTGATATCATTTGCTCGACCCGTCAAGTCAGAGTCAGCCATTTTGATTTAACCGCTTCCGCTCTCACGCCACGCAGACAGGAATAGCCAATGAAAATCTTGCATGTGTAAACGTTAATTCCTTGGTGTCTCTATTTAATCAATGAATGACATCTACGTAAACCCCATTGCCTACCCGGAATAACCGAAAGGGTAGGCAATGATACGAAATTCTAATAAAACAAAGCACTCAAAAATAGGCATGCAATACGGCAATTGTAACCGCCTTCTTTTTTTCCGCTTCAACCTTCTAATTCGGACTGAGTCAAGCTTTGGTCATAGCATTGTGCCCACAATCTTGCTCCAGTTCTACAACTGCCATACATTATTGAAAATTACAAATCAATAAAAACGTATCACTAATAATTACACACAAGTTTTGTAAACCATTAATGAAATATCGCCACAGCATTATTTTCACCATTGGTCACCATTTTTACAAAAATACCATTGCGAGCAGGCATTTCCACTGCTTATCTCATTTTCCTGGAACTCACAAGCTGTCATATAAAGTAGCCTATCTTTATTCTCAAAATGCATCGCGGTCTCAATTTGTATATCTTCTTCGATGCGTTACTAGAAAGTAAAATCTTACGTTTCTTAATTTTTCACATAGTGTTTATTCACGATAGTCACCATGCTCTAAACGCTTTAGTTTGCCCCGGGAAAGCAGCGGAACACTAAACACGTAATACCCCAAACGCGACCTGTTTGGCGTGGATATAATTTTTAGTATATATTATGTATATATACTGTATATAATATATATAATACTTACCTATAATGATAACTGCGCAAGGGGCGAGCACTGGTGATAAACATAATGATAGTTTTAAAAAATTACGTAGTGCCACGCTTTGGTTGCATCATGGCCATCTTGAGAGTGAGAGAGTTCTTAATTCGATACTTCTCCCAGAAATCTTCATTGTTGATATTATTACATATTCTGGGCACTATAATAATGAGCAATAAAAAAACCGCATCATTTTTTGAACAGCTACTTTAGGTGCCTACAAAATACAAATGGAAACAATATTGAACAAACATTTCAGCTGGTTCCCAGACATTTTGGGAAAGTGTGTGTGTGTGTGGTGTTCCCCTGGACCATACGTCCAGTCGGGAAAATGATCTTGCCGGTCAGGTAATAGCTTGAATGTCTTGCTTGGTCAGCAAAAAGGTCACGGCATAAATGGCTGCCACGTGTGACCGGGATGTGAAGTTCCTCGTATTATGCCATAGTTGATAAATCCCACGGTCAATGACTGCCACATGTGACCGGGATGTGAAGTTCCTCGTATTGTGCCATAGTTGATAAATCCTTTCTTTCTTTATCGTTTCCTTTCTACCTTTCGGTGTAAGGTTAAGTGCGGACGAACTCTCGCCATTGATCTTTAT
>JARFNW010043068.1:0-14241 GCA_031763155.1 Dirona albolineata | reverse complement strand
AATAATAATAATAATAATAATAATAATAATAATAATAATAACAATAATAATAATAATAATGATGATGATGATGATGATGATGATGATGGTGACATATTTTTGGGTCTTAGAAAGTATCTGAAACAGAAATATAGGGGAAAGTGGAGGGAGGAGATACACAATGTTTGATTGTTGCTGATGATAACGATATTCGTTATGATAATGTCAATGTCAACAACATTGCGATAACGATGATGAAAAAGACGAACAAGAAGACAAAAAGGAAGTAAAAGGGGGCGGGGGGAGACGAATGGCGGAGAGGGAAAAGAGACAAATAAAGAGGAAAAGGAAGGAAATGAAGAAGGAAAAAGAGGGACATTTAAATTAGAGAGAGGAGAGAGATGCTGCAATTCCGCCCTCATTTTCTAATGCATGAAGAGAGATAGAGAGAGAGAAAAAGAGACGGACATAGGCAAGGGATGAAAAAAAGCTTGGGTAGCGACGGCTGCGAGGGTCGAGATCGACATCCGAGAGACGCTTGCAAGTCATTGTCTTCCCTGATTGGCTATCACTACGAAAGTGCAAACCACGCATGCGTGAGTTTGGAATGCATAATTTACCATGGACAGCTATCGCCACCTATAATATGCAATATATAGTAAAAAATAGCGTTCTTCGATTATCTCCTCTTGAATGATAATGAGTAGACTCAACTTCCGTTTATCAAAATGAAAGGAGCTTTGTATTTTTGCTTTGAACACAGGTATTTCAGATTCATTGTTTTATCTTAATATTCCATTCATAATCACCACATTGATATAAACGCATTATATAGGAAAATATTGTTACGGTAGAATACAAGAAATTAGAATATACGTTGCATTCCTTGAGAATGCATCATTTAAAAGAAGGAACCCTAGTTTTACTTTCGCTTTCTTTTGGTTTCAGTTTGTCTCATATTTTTGTCTGAAAGTTTTGTGATCATATTGGACATTTCAAGATAGATGCTTTGTTTTAAGTTCAAATGGTTATTCGTGTTTCTGTTTACAAATTGTGAATTGTTTCGCAATTCTGAAAGAGAAAATTTCCTTGAACACATCGAATAAGTAATTGGGAGGATATTTATTGTAAGAAGATATCTAGATCTAGCCAGCGGCAGCAGCGCCTTACTTTTACTTTTACTTTTACTTTCACTTTTTGTCTTCTAGATTTAGATGACTAGACTAGATACTCTTCTTGTTTGTTTTTATATCCTAGTGGTTATTGACCACTGTAACCAAAAAAGTGTTAGTGGTACTGCCCCTTTGTATATTCGTGCCCTTAAAAAAAGTGAATATAAAAGGCACCTACTACTCTACTAGTACTAGTGTACTATACTGTAATACTGTACTATATAATAACTATTAATAATAATAATATGTGTGAGGGTAGGGCGTGAGGAGTGTTAGTAGAAGAAGTAATGGCCTTGGAGGGAAGGGGGTGGGGGGTGTATCATGTCCATGTTTGTATCATTATCATAATCATAGTCACAGCTACTAACTATAGCACAATACATCTGCACTGCTGAAGAGTCTGTACATGGGGGGGGCCATGATCATGATGACATGACAGAAGTCGTAGGTTGGCATGCAATATTGGATTTAAAATGTTCATCAGGGCAAATTGAAACTATTTTGGCAAAGCTTGAGGTTTTTATGTTTTATAATACTCAAGACTTTTGACAACTGTCTCAAAACTTCATACGATCTGCACAATTGATCCATAGTAGATGTTTTCAAATGCCTCAAGCAACATTTACAAAAAATCATTTTATGTCAGAACCAGCTGGAACTGGAAGACGATATACAGTCACTGCTTCATCCGTTGACTGCTTCAAGCAAGTGTAGCATCACTCAATACACATTCACCAAATACACACACCCAACAGTCAATGATATATATACCAGATTTGGATTATTTGATGCAACAAACAAAGGATATATATCGAATCAATGTTGTACACTTCCTGATTGGGAACAGGCTATCCCATTCATTATAATTGAAATTGAAGAGTACCCTGCCTAATTGCTCAATTTTCGCGGTTGATGCTTCTGATCTCACATATTCAGCATAACACATTTTATCTTGAATGGTTTGACTGTTTATAATTGATTGTTATAATTTTGTGATCAAATTGTTGTAAAAACCCAATGTTTGTGTGAAAGTGAGAGTCTCGTTCATTAAGTGAATGATTTTTATTGAATGTGATGGCGATACAACAAATTATATACCTCTAATTATCATGTTTAATGTAGCACAGCAACTCAACACAAATAGGATACAGATTAATTTGTTTTCTCTTTTGATCTTCATTGCAGAGAAATGATCTAAAAACTTCATCATGATGGATATAGTAAGTATAATAAGTAGTATTATTATTATTTTTCTTTCTCTCTTTATCAATAACTCAATAACCCATGATACCTTTTGGTGTCAGATTGTTATGCGTTTGAAATTATAATAATTTAAATAATTTCCAAAGAGTTTTTATTCTCTTTTGTCTTCAAATAATTGTAAATATATTAGAAAAGCATCCATTCCGATTTTAAAGTTTTGAGTTTGTGATTTATCTTTGAATTCAAATCCATACTTTGTTATAAGAAGATCATTTTCAGCTGATCCCTACACTGTTTAATTATGGTTCTAAAGGGAACGGATAACAAACAAACTAATTTTTTCTTTTTGTTTTCATTTTTGAAGCAAAAATTAAAAGAATATTGTTTATAAATGTTTCAATCTTTTTTTCTTCTTCTCTTTAGAATCTTGAAGCTGGGCATATAGTGGAAATAACCACTGCCCCCAGTACACCACCGAAAAAACTTTCAGTTCCCATTCTTGGGCTTGAAAAGTTTCCGACCCAACAAGAGATTGAAGGTCAGGATGTCAGGAATCGTCGTCCCGTCCGGCCAATTGACAGGCAGAGAATGCGTCCCTGGCTAATGGAACTTTTAGACCTTGGAAATGTCTTTGGTTTGCGCTGGACAAGCCGGAATCAAGGAATTTTTCAAATCTCCTGGAGGCATGCTTCTCGCCTGGGATGGAACTTAGAAACAGACGGGGATGTGTTTGAACGCTGGGCTAGACATACAGGTTTGAATTTAGATGTAGTTCAGTTGTTGTGTATGGTAATCTTTTTTAGGGACTGCATGCAATTTGTCTTTTCATCCCTTCCGATTCGCCTTTTTTTGTGTGTGTGCCATTTCAAAATTCCATTATTTTAAAAAGAATTGAGCTTGTGTGCTTTGTTTTCAACAGACAAAGCTTTTTTTCTGGTCTTTCCCATTAACATAAATGATTATGATGATTTCATTACATATAAATGTTTGTGAAAATGGTCATAAATAAAGTGCCATTATTGACAAAACCGGAAATACCTCAATTCAGCACCTGAGCGCTTTAGGCTAAAAATACCAACACAAAGCTTGCCCTTTAAACACACTACAAACAAAAGTTAATTCTTAGTATTACTATTATTAACCTACTACAGTCATCTGAATTTCATCGAGAATTTGACAATTTTGACAGCTGATTTGAATTTTGCATTCAACATGATTATGATATCTTGTTACTTCAGAAAATGTATACGTTTTGATCAGAAACCTGGATTATATTTATAGACCGTGTTTAAAATTGTAAAACGAGATGTCCAAGTCTTCATCCTCAGTGAACAAAAGTCCTTAGTGAGTTAAGATCTGAGTTTACCTAAGAGCCTGTCAGTTGTGTTTTACTTGACATTTGTCTTTCAGACTAAATGCCCAGTTTACAGTAGTTTACTTGTCTCCTGAGGGCCTGGATAGCATTGGGTCATTTTTATTGATATGTTTATCTTTATTTTTGTGATCAAAAGCCCACAACATTGGCATAATATTAAGACCTGGAGCATGTATGTTTTGCATGGCTATAGTATAAGGGGAACTGCTGATCATGTTTGATAGACAAATGGTTTGTTTATGTATATAATATATATATATATATATAAAGAATATATATGAATAGACAGTATTGACATTTCTTTTCTTCTTTTTTTTTCCTGTCAGGAATATATAAAGAGGGTGATCCTCCTGAACCAAAACGCTGGAAAGCCAATTTCCGTTGTGCTCTGCATAGTCTTCACGACGTCATGGAGTTGACCAATGCTGTGGAAAGGCGTGGAAGGAACGCGTGTCGAACCTACCAGTTCCTGCAAAATAATACCTCTGCAAATCCCAAATCTAGATCTAAAGAAAAAAGGCAGAGTAAGTTTCTTTATAAAATATAGTTGGTATGATTAGATGAAGTTGTAGGTTAAGAAAAATTGCCACCTAAAACTAAAAGAACTTCAATAGACAGACAACATAAAAGAAGAGTTATTTTTCAGAGTAGTAATATTTGAATATTTGGCTTTTGTTTAGGTTTTACTCCTTTTTTTTATGAGAAAAGGGATAAAATCGTAAGTTTTACTAATTAGATGAGATGTGCTTGACAATTATAAGTGTGGCAGGAACGTAAAGAAAATCATAGTTACTTTAAGGATAGACATGTTAAGGTTTTCTCCCCTTTTTCCCAAGAGACATCTAATTGTTAGATAAAGAGAAATGTTGTTCAATCAGAGGATAAATAAAATCAGGCAGATAAGGATGTGCAATTGGATGAATGAAAAGATGCTTTCAGTGAGGGATAGAATGCATTAAAAAGTGCCTCAGAAGAATTTTTGCTTTTAAACATCTGGGGAGAACTGTTTTTTTTCCACTTTTTACAAAAATGTATTTTATTATTTATATTTGAATAAATAAAAGTCTTAGATGTCTCAAGGAATCATTTGATGTCAAATTTGAATCACATATCTGCTTATTGTTATTTTGATTGCTATTTCTGATCCCCAATATGTGTGTTACCTCTTCCTCCCGATATAGAACCCATTGAGCCAAAAGAACCCAGAGAATTGGTTCACGTCCTGACGTACGAAAGACCCATTCGACAGCCGGTTCAAATCCAGCTGCAACCAGAATCAGGATCCAGTGACGAGCTCTTGTCAGAAACAGAATCAGAAGGGTCTCACCAAGACAAGGTTGGTTGTTTTTTAAAAACCTCCTGTGATTTAACTTTTTGTAGGTCATGTGTATACAACCAGTCTTACACTTACATGTTACTAAGTTAACCCGTTTAAAAATCAAATCAATTAACTCCTTAACCTTCTTAGTACTGAGTTAAAGATTCTTATGGTATCCAGATTCTGGGTTACCTAACGCATGAAAACAACTGAGTTTGCTAAAATAATTGTTGTGCATTTATTTGCAGCCTGATCTTCCTAAAACTGTACATTTTGCAAAAGAATATATATTGAAGTATCTTTTAGAGACAGAATGTGTAGTATTGTTTATAAATGGGTGGGGGTATTGTTTATAAATGGGTGGTGTGGTAAAAGACTGAAATAAAGATTGAGATATAATGAAACTGCGATTGAAACTGAATCTGAATCATCACAATTTTCGTAGCTTGTGCTAGCACTAGCATTCATAGTGAAAGTAGAACTATAATTTTCCTCAACTGAATAGCAGGAAACGAAAGCCATGCAAAAGTTCACAGCTATGTGTGAGAAACAAAATAAATTGGCTTGCTGCCAAAGCCCTGTACTCTATCGGGGGAGCCACGATCGTGGCTCATCATAGTAAGAGGATTAAATTTCGATTTTATGACATAAGACTTACACGTGTTGCGATCTCTGAATTGACAGAGATTTACACGCTTTGCGTCTTGCCGTACTTACACGGTTTGGGCGACGCCGCTTTTAACAGTGACATACACAGTTTCATATTTAACTGTGTTTGCCGCTCAAAACTTGCACACCATGCTTTCAATCTAAGAGGGGGGTTTTCCTCTTTACATTTGAGGTAAAATTAGAACTTGATCTAATTTCAGACTTACACGGTTTGCGACTGTCACCGTAGATATATATATATTTTATTATCGATTACTTATTATTATTATTATTATTATTATTATTATTATTATTATTATTATTTTTATTTTTATTTTATTATTTATATTTTAATAGCTTTGCATTGTAAATAACGTTTTATTTGCTTTTTTATGGGTAAACAATTTAGGATGACATTTTCCTATTTATCTTCTCTGTTTCACAGGTGATAGTTCAAAGGTTAGATCCTAAAACAGGTGAACTTGGAGAGGAGTTTCTCCTTCATGACCATGACTATTCAGGTCATCAGGAAAAGACACGTGAGTTGAGCTTAATTTTTTTAATTGCATTTGTTAGAGATCGTTTTCAATAATTTTGCTCAATAAGAAAAGCTTTCTAAAACATTTTTATGATTGATACCCCTGTCGCAAAGCACATTGCTGACTCGAGTATGTGTGTATTGATTTAAGGTCATAACAGGTGCTAACTTTCTGACAACTGAAACCCACTTGCTGAATTAAAATAAAATAAAATATTTCTGTTCAAATCACTTTAAGGATAGACATTTAAACTAGCCAGCTTGGTCAAGTCAAAGCTAGATGTTTTGACATGAACTGTTTACTGTCATAGGTTCCACTTTTCCGCTATTCCCGCTATCTTCTTCAGTTCAGCAATTTGCTCTGATCTTATCCAGCGGAACTTACAAATAATAGTAGGTAACAAAAATGCAAAACTGAATATAATTATGAAATTATGGAAACTGCATGAACTGCAATCCCACCAGACCATGCAACCGTTGCCAGTCGCCATATTGTATATATATCTCGACTCGACAGCTTTGATTCGAACTTGAAATGGGCTAGATGTGTCATTATTGGACGAGGAGGAAAGTCCAAAGAGATTGGTGCTGATTTGAAAAATAAGTGGAATTGAATGTGGAAAAGGAGATTAATGATATTTGCTTTGCAAAGTTCTTTAGGAAACTAAACAAACCTGGAATGGCCTTTTGTGTTTGGTGCGATACCGAATTCACTTATGGTGGTAAAGGAATATGTTATAGATAACAGCACTGTCAAATATCAAAGTCTAGGCCCCGTTTTTTGTTTTTTTTGCCCCAGCTGGCATGCAAAGTTTTCTACTATTTTTTTTATTTGCGGGTGGCACCTATGATATATACAGAATTAATTTTGGTATGGTTTAAAAGTTGAGTTGCGGCGAAGGAAATGTAAATTGAAAAACAATTAAATAGAGGATTAGGTTTGAAACACAAAATCAGGCATGATCATAAAGTAATGACTGAAGGGTAGTCCACAGTGTGTGTAACTGAAGTCAGTGCTTTTACTGATGGAGGGTGTTCATAGTCATGCATAAATAATTATTTTACTTTGATATCAATGTACAGTAGCAGCAGGTGGCAATTTAAATCTTTGGTTTAAAAGTTGGTTTTTATGGGGGGGGGGGGGGGGGTCAGATTTATTTTTAGATTTTTAAAATGTATTCTTTATTTCCTATCAGAAGTACGTTGATTGTAAAAACACATAGTGAATATTGACATTTTATTGGACATTAACTAAATGGCATTGCCTTTGGTTTCATATAATATTATTATCACAGTCACAGTTTCATATTCAAATATTTTTCGGCTTTAAAGAATAAAGTTATAGAGCTGTCTCCATGACTGAGAGTATTAAAATAGTTGTCTTTTCATATCATCCACAGAGAGGACCATTTATCTTCGTCAAGGTGTGGGGTCTATTGTCCTTCATAAGGAAGTCTTAAACGCCCCTCAGCTAGCGGAAGATGCCAAAGCAGCCGAAGCTCTGGCTAATCTAGAGCAACTCGCTTCAGCTGCCGTGGATTCTCAGGACTTGGAAGGGGGTACCATCATGATCGACGCCAACGTCCTCTCGGAAGGCTCCAACAAAGGGAGTCCAACAAAATCCTCTGGGCTGAATGAGGACAACAGCGGGCTCAATTTAAAAACTCTTTTACCACGATTGAGAGCCAGAATAAAAGAATCAGAAAGGGCCGGAGGGCTCGTTCGGAAGAGGAAATTTCTGGAGGCCGATCCTGAAATGGAAGAGAAAAGAATCCTGGGTCATAATCAGTACCGTCTTAAGAAGGCGAGGTCAGAGGCTGGCATAAGTCCACCTTCTCCCCCCATGACAAGGAGGAGATCTGGCTCCCCCAAGAAGCAGTCAAAGAATAGTGCCAAAACGAAAAGGTCGAGAAAAGAAAGTGAAGGAAGTGCATCTGATTCTACAGAGCCATTAATGTCTTCTTGTCTGCTGTTGTTGGAAGCGGCCACACGATTGGATAACGCTGAGAAGAGAGAGGTTTTATCTGATAAAAGTTTGTCCAGGCACAGTAGGAAGGGAGGAGATAGCACGCCAGTGAGAGGTAAGAAGAGGAAAGGTCTTAGATCTGAAAGAAAAGTGGAGGAAATGGAGGAAGATTTCGGCGAGTTTAAACATGAAATCGTTGAAGAATCTGTCATAGAGGAAGGCGTAGAAGAGTCATTTGAGGAAGGAGGGAATGAAGAAACTGTCATCGAGGAAAAGATTGTGTATCCTGAAGATTGTTTACAGATTGTGTATGAGGAAGCAGTGAATGAAGAAGCTGGCCATATCACTGAGACGGAAGTCCACGGGGAGGTTGAAGAGCCAGCCGTGTATGATCTTCTAAGGACAGCTTTAGAGAACATAGGTAGTGAATTGGAAGTATCAACCTCGTGTGAGATTTCATCTCCAAAAGAAATGGCGATCATGAGACGGAAAAAGGACAGTGAAAAGGCACCCGTCTACAATGCTTTGTCTGTGTCTGGTGGGAAGATTGTCGTTTCAGAATCTTCCTTTGCTAAAGGTCTGTTTAGTGGTTCGGAGATAGTTCCCAACATATCCCAGACTGCGTCTAATGTTAAAAAAGCTACTAAGGTGAAAAGTAGTAAGGCAGCAATCAGTAATAATAGTAAGGACAATATTTATTATGTAGACGTCCGTTCCAACGGGGGATCGATTTGTGTTAGGCAGTCCGATGGAATCGAGATCCCAGTCTTAAACCCATCCCCTGTACAGAAACAAGTGACCCAAGGCCCCATGTCTACATCCGTCTTGCAAGGAATCACCAGCACTGTCAGCAGCCCTCAGATTTACATTGCTGCCGGGCAGAACTCATCCGGCCAACCGATAGTTTTACCTATGAATAATCAAAAACTCATGTCGACACTCAGCACGTCATCGTTGCAGCAAGCTGATTTGACCAGTTTAAAACAGGCCTTTGGACACATCAACTCTGGCAAGTCTTTTATCAGCCTGGGGCCACAGGGGAAACCCATCATTCTCAAATCAAATCCCAAAGAAGCGGCCACATCGTCTCCCGTGCCAGTAGTAAACCAAGTGGGTTCACAAGTGCTGCCATCAAACGTCAAGATCTCTACCTTACCCATCATCTCCACCCTGAAGCCCATAGTCAGCATTCCCGCGCCAACAACTAGCGTTCAGAGGAAGCCGGTGTCGCCTTCGGCCACGTCCGGTTCTGTGTTTCCAGTCCACCTTGTCCGAAATGTTGCTTCGACTAATCAGACCACGGTCAACTCCAACGAACAACAACAAACTGTAAACTTGATGTCCTCCCAAATTGGCTCTGTGAGTCAGGGATCAAAGACATTCTTACTACAGGCACAGAATCCGTCAAACCTGGACCCCAATAAGAACCAATCAAGTCCTCTCAAATTCCACTTGGTGACAACTGGCGACTCGTTGATCGCGACAGTGCCCGCTACCTCAGCTTTATCGCAAACCCAGGCTCCTTTACAAACTCAAGTTATCACTTCGCCGGTCTTATCAACAGCAACATCCGCTGTAATAGCGGGCCAGAAAAACAGCGAGAACGTGACCAGCGGTAGTATCAATGCGCAAGTCATCATAGATCCCATCAAAGGACCTTACTTAAAATTGCCCATGTCTTCGGCCTTTCCCCTGTCCCAAAACCTTGTCCTTTCCTCCACCCCGAACACGACAACCACCCAGCCACCCATGCAGACATTTCTGGTCCACCCCCCAGGCATGGAAATACAGTGCGTTAATGAGGCAATGACCGATGCCGATAACCCAGGCAACGATGCACAACAGTTAAACCTGGAAAACCAAGCTACAGCAGAATCGAACATCCAATTGTCAGACTTTGAGCAGGTTGAAATCTACTCATCTACAAACAACGCCGCTCAAACGTTTGTCAATAATTCGTGTGTGAAATTGAAGGGGACCAATGACAACAGTGCAGAAAGTGTTGTTAAAATAGAACAAGATTACGCTGGTAATTCATCTACCACCACCACCCTCACACAAAACGAGGGAGAAGAAGGTTTGGTGTTCACTGTGAAACAGGAAGAACCGTATTGTGTTCCGGTGCAAGGACAGGTTTCACAAAGTGACGCGGCACCTTCTCCAGCAGATATCAGGGTTGAGGTTCAGTCCGAGATGGGGAATCAGACTTGTTTTATTTCACCAGAACAGCTGGAGCAAGCCAATCATATCATTCACATTTCGCAGGAGGAAATAGAAGAGGAAGGATCTTCAAAGATGGGCACGGTGGTGCACGTTGAAAAAGCGAGTGTGGAGAGCGGTGAGATGGAAGAGCAGATCCCAGTTGTATTGGATAAAGACAGCGTTGTTGTAAAGACAGAAGAAGAGGGAGAATATAGCGACACTGCCGCAGAGCCCAGCAGTCATAGCATGAGCATAGACCCTAGAGCTCCTCTGGCCATCAGGGAAATACCTTTGTTTGCAACCAGCAAGAGCGATTCAGAATCCACGGAGGATCACAATACTGAATAAAAAAAATGTGTGTCTACCGAAGTGATTTAAATTGCTAACTCAAAGTCTACTTTGTTTTCCTTCATGAAATGCTCATGAGCTGGATGAATCAAATTGTCATTGTAAAGTACTTTGGTTTCAATTGATAATTTGCTATTCTTCAGTCTAATATGAATGTATGTTAATGTTATATTTCAGCATCTGTATTTTTTCATGTAATAAGGGAGTAATTTAAGTAGTCACTACCTAAATCTAAAAGCATGCCTTATGAATAACTTTCTTCACTGTCATGTGCACACTTTCCATGCAGTCTATGACTATTGGGTTCTTTTTTGTTGTTGTTGCTAAATATAGTAGTTTTTATTTGGGAATGCATACAGAGTGGATGGACATTGCACAACAGCCTGGGGGGGGGGGGGGGGGGGGGGGGGGGTGTGTGAGTCATGCATTTGTCATTACATTGCATTGCATTCTTATTGTTTGGCAAAATGCTTTACTTGGATTACCTTACTTGACCCAGGTATAGAAATGGATGCTGAGAAAATGACTTCCTCGGGTCGGCCAGTGGATGTCTAGTACTTACTAGCAGTCACTTTGTCTGCTTCATGCCAAAAAAAAATACAACATGGGATATGCACTAACTCGCAGTGCTTTCAGTCAGTGACTACTTGGCTAAAACTAAAAGGGTGGTAGCATATATCATACTTATCTTATACTGAAAAGTATATTAGTGGGATTTGTCTTATTTGTTTATGTCATGGTGTATGTTATTTATAATACTGAAGATCTTGTTATTATTATTTTACATATTTGCTTATTTCTTGATATTATTGTTATTATTATTATTATTTAATTATTGAATATTTTTTGCATTTGAATGTAAATGTGTGCATGAATTGGGTCATAAAGTCATATGTATTATATAATAATATAGTACCTTCACAGATTTCAATAAGTATAAAGAACAATTTTATTTTTATCCTGATACTTACACTTACTTATCAGCTGCATAGGCATTACATCTATTTGCTAATACTAATATCAGCCCCAAGACAATTGATGCATTTTTCCCACCGACGCACAAGGGAATAGATAGCCTTCATAAAGAAAATTAATATTGTCATGTGACTGCAACCAGTCTTTCACTTTCACTTCTCCGTCATCATTGATGAACTTCTTTCCTAACAACAGACATAGCTTGGTTGGTCTAAACCGATGGCAATGGTAGTCAAAAGCAGTCAAGTAAGGATGATGTAAAGTAAAGCATAAAAATTCCATCCGTACATCTGGATCCAGCCTCTTGTGTCGTCGTTTCAATTTCAATATGGCGCTTTTGATCAATAATTGTGCTGGCCTCTTTTGACGCACCACTCCCACTCTCAGTTTATCATCAATATAGTTTGACAGTGCCTGGCGGCATTGATGGTCTGTTAGCGGTGGTTGGGCGAGGGTGGGGGTGTAGGTAGGAAACCCAGAAGGCAGCCCTCACGCTCCTCACTCTGTCTCTGCCACCATGCCCGAACTGCATCTTCTCAACAACTTGATGCACAATTCCATCAGATTTGAAGTGACGGGACGGTTAAATTGCTTGGCAGGACTTTCTGTAGGGAGGGTAAACTATTTCCCTTGGGTATCGGTCTGGTGGGATAATTGTGTCATTCATCAAGGAGACTGTGTACTGTTGACAAATACCTCGAATGAACATGCAGCTGATGTATATATGTATATGTCTAACTATAAGATTCATGAGGAAATCGATACAATACCATTGTTTTTTTTTCTGTAGCCAATTTCTGATTAATTTTGGGGCAACCCACGTACGGTATATGACACATGGTGCAGTGGGTCTCATTTATCTCAACCACGCTTTTCTCAAACTCACGGATGAGTCACAGTTTTAGGGCCAGTCCAGTCCAATGTATATATGTCTGTGATATGCAGTATATACCCGCCTTGCACATATCGACCCAAATCAAAAGGAAAGATAATTTTCTCATAATGATCATGCAGTTGTAGTATTATTATAATGAATGTCTTAGTTTTCAAATGTATGTATTGGAGAAGCACTTATAACATAGAGGCCTCTGTAAAAGTGAAATTAAGATGAATAAAAGTGCTGTTAGTTGTTTTAAAGTAAAGTCTGATCATTGTACATCAATTTTGAAAGCATATATTATAGTATATTATTATAATGATAACAATATATAGATATCTTTTCGTTTTCTTTCTTTGTTTTGTTTGTTATTTTTTTCTTTACCTTTTTTTAAAAGATATTGTATTTTCATTTATTTATTTTTTTAAACACTGAAATTTTGAAATTAAAGAAAGCTGCAGACAAGAAGCCAGAAGAAATATATAAAGTAGGAATAGGAAGTAATATTGTTCATCCTTATTTTTATTTATTTAAAAAAAAAAGAAGTTATTTAATTTCTTGGCCAATCCCACTCTATGATGATGGTGTTACAGTTAGCCTACTGGTTCAATTCCCACCGATGACGACAGCCGCTTTTATAAATTGTTATTACATTTTGGCACTGCAATTTTTTTTTCTGGCTTTTACTATTTTTGCACCCGTTCTTGTATTGTATAGATGAACAAAATATAGGAACTGTTTTAAGTTTAAAAGCTAAAGTGAGTTCGACTAGAAAATATTTATGGATCCATTGTATTTATTTACTATCCGTTTCTTTTTCCAGATAGATAATGTTGAATATTGCCATTACTTTACCTACTTAGGTGCAAACTAGTGCATACTTCCCACAAATTAATTTTTGTCCGCCTTTAATAATCTGTAATTATCAATAAAACTATGACAATGTTTGAGAATTTGTCAGTTATTCTTTCCCAGAACTAGAATATATCTATGTCCAATGTCATAATTTCAGCCTTGATACTTTATGATGTGGGTGACCAGAATTCTTGCAGCAGAGAGTTCTACTACTAGATTATTTTGGGGTTTTGGTTTTTTTTGGTTTTTTTTTTGGCATTGGGGGGTGGGGGTGGTAGACTTTTATCCCAGGCTAGTAGGGGAGAGTTTTCAAAAAAGTGTTTACATAGTATGTTGTACAGTCGCTCGTATATTATAGTTACTTAATGACACACACTCTGTTCTATAGGGCTTGTATAAATTTAGTGGTACAGTATTCTCATTTTAAAGACGAAGGTTTACATGATGTTGTTGTAAATAGTTGGACCTAAATAGTTTGTGAAATTGACATAATGTTGTTTGCGTTCATAATCTGGTACACATGTTATGTGTATAGCCATATTATTTATGGTTATTAAAATGTTATTATAAATTGTGTTATTATGTAATTTGATGTCATTGATTTTAATATGATTTTTGTTTGTGTCCTTTTGTAATAAATATTATTTCATTTCAGCTCTTCAGATTATTTTGGTTATTTAAATTTGTTGTCATTGGTCATGATCACACTTACCTTTCTCTCTCTCTCTCTCTCTCTCTCTCTCTCTCTCTCTCTCTCTCTCTCTCTCTCGCTCTCTCTCGCTCTC
>JARFNW010042959.1:0-14242 GCA_031763155.1 Dirona albolineata | reverse complement strand
GAGAGAGAGAGAGAGAGAGAGAGAGAGAGAGAGAGAGAGAGAGAGAGAGAGAGAGAGAGAGAGAGAGAGATAGTAGTAATGATCTCACTAATGCCAGTATTGTAGACAGATGATAAATAATAATATGAGTAATGAAATAACACACAATGTGATGATTGACACACAGACGACATTAGCTTCTATTATATGCATCGTTTGCCTCCTGCCCTTCTTCCAAAACTGACTTTTTATCTGCTTATGGCCGATCTTGAACGCATCTTTTTCTTCCTTGGCCCTTAAAAGGCACACAATTAGTGTTTCTAGGCGAAACTAGAAATATAACCACTTTTGTTTTTACTTACACTGTCTCATAACTACACGCAGATTAAGATAAATAAATATATTATAATTTCAAAACAGTGCCTCCTATAGAAATATGATCTCTTTGTTTTGTTACCCCCGTTTTATGATACACGCACCACGTACATACAAAGATACAATCTAATATGATTTCGAAACAATGTCCCTGATATCCTCAAAACATGACCACCAAATAATGAACCAAAAAAAACGTAACAATTTAAGATACGATAAATCGATTGGAATTAATCGATATTCGCAAAAATTGTTCGCGGATTAATTTTTTTTCTCACGGTGTTTCAAGGAATTTGATTACTCCAAACACTCAATATGACGGTTTGGACGTGAAGTCTTATTGAGCGGGGCACTCATCCACTGGGATGCGCCGTGCATGGTTGACATAAGTCCCTTCGTGTGTCTGCCTTACTTGGTTGTGTGGCTTCGTCTCCCAGGTGGGATAATTAACAATTACTGCCGTCTTTCATCCAACCCAGAATCTCCCGAATGACCTCCCGAATCATAATTATAGCCATGCCCTGAACTGAAAAACTACGCTCTGTTGTTACAAGTCAGTGTCACTTTTACATTTCACTTCTCACTTTTCACTTCTCACTTTTCACTTTTCACTTCTCACTTTTCACTTCTCACTTTTCACTTCATTTAAATTTCTTGGTCCCGCTGTCAGATGTGCTTTTTGGTTTGTTTGTTTGTTTGTTTGTTTGTTTGTTTGTTTGTTTTCTTTTGTTTTGTTGTTTTGTGTATGATCTTTGTTGTTTTTTGGGTGGTTTTTTTCTTGTTTCCTTTATACTATTTTCACCATTATTTTTTTTTATGAAGGCGAAACGAAACCCACAACTTGTATCAGTACGTAGGGTGTAAAACTATAGTACCTCAAAAACCCGACTTTGCAGGAGAAGCAAGAAACTGGTAACGAGCGTCATCATAGCACAATGTTTAACATATCTCTCAGTGTAAAACTGTCGTAAGTTGAGTTATGATATTGTTACACCCCAAGGACAGTATGTAATGTATTATTGTTAACAGTATATCGTTGAAGCCTTCTTATCTTCTCCACATCTTTTTATAAAATTTCTCTCCAGATCGTGAGATTAAAGGACAAACTAAATTAATGAGAGTGGCGTGTCTGTTTCTATCCAACCATTCTTAATTGAAGACAACATGTTTTCCCCGCGAGACAATATTGGCAATTTGGAAATTATTTTATAAAATCGTGACTGCGAATCTATTCTGGTACGTCACCAATGCCTATAGAATATGACACCCCAACCCCCGCCCACACCTCCTCTTCCTTCCATCAAGTTTGGAGATACTGAGTGACAGCTAACGGCTTTCACTGACGGTCGTGAAAATGTGGATTATATTATTATCAATAATTAGCTCCAATGATTGACAGTACAAAACAGAGACGTTTCGACCAACGGCATTTGTCAAGCGATAATAATTATTAACGAGGAGCAACGTTTTGTGCTGTCAATCATTGAAGATAATTATCATATGCGATAATAGTTCCACTCATGTCATCATAGCTTCGACGGGGCGTTGTTATCATTGTGTTCTCATCGACGGTACACGTAGCATCGTCATTTCATATGACGATGAAAACAATCAGGATATCACCTCATGTATCAAATAATTTGTCTCAAATGTCGTTGCTTATAGCTGAGAATGATCTCGACGTTGAAAGCAATGTCCAATTAAACGCGTTCGTGCCTAACAGGCTGTGTGTGACGTATTACGTATTGAGTGTTGAGTGTTCCGTTGCTTTCCGGGGGAAAATGTGTTATTGTAAGCATTGTATAAATGTGCATTATTATGTTAAGTAGAGGGACGGGACTCAGGACTGGACAGGACACCTGATGACTTGGCACTAGCAGCTTGGTTTGGTTCGTCAGACTGCGGTGATTAATTATAACCGACCAAACACTGTTTTTGGTCGGTTAGAATTAATTAATCACCACTGTCTGATAAACCAAACCAAGCTGCTAGTGCCGAGTTGTCCGGTGACCTGTCCCGTCTGGATTCCCGTCCCTCCACAATACTGCGATTTTAATGGTGGTCAGTTTTTAATGGACAGGTGGTTCATAAACTTGAGATCAATTTAGAAAGGAGACATGTATTCAGGAGTGTACTAAATTATATTTATAATCACCATACTGCGGATTTTAGTCATGGTTTTCAAAAGACACTTCCATTTCAAATCCAAATACAGTACTAGGGACAAAAGAATATAACATTATATTCTTAACTCCCGAATCACATAACTAAGCTCAGAAACACTAAGTTCTATACATGAGTCGGTCTCTCTTGAGACAAATTTAATTCCATACTAGAGACAAATTGTCTCGTTGATAGGTGTCTACAGTTCCAATAGCTGTTGGGTGAACACCTGAGGCTACAATATCATGTTGTCTGGTCCAGACATGAGTCATATTGAACAGTGTATTGCTTCTTGTCTCAAACAAGGTTTATTGACACAGTGAGCTGATCCCCTGCTTGCATTAAAAATCTTGATTCATAGATTTTCCAGCTCTGTCGCAGGTCGTGTGTACTAGTGGGGCACAGACTTGCACTTAACCTGAATACATTTTACATGGGTCTGCGCATCGGTGCCTTCTGCCTTGCACACTGTCCTTGGCCATACACGAAGCTGGTCCCTACATTGTTTAATCATGGTTCTAAAGGGAACAGATAACAAACATACAAGTGACAAAACAATATTATATCAAAATTCAAGTAATTATGAAAAAGAGTAATCTAAGCTCCAGACATAAATACAATAATCATAATTACTTTACTACAAGTAACGTTCAACTTTGCTTTTGCTTTTTTTTTTTTATATTAAGAGCATTGGTAGGAATTTCAAATAAAATGTTACTCAAAGTAATTATCCAGACTATATCTAACGTAATTTTAACAAATGAATAATAATAATGAATATGCAAATAATAATTGTTACTATCCATATTATATCTATATACTAATTTATTTTTAAAACAATATCATTTGTAAATGTTGTGACGCCCAATGCCCTATGCTTCTACTTTCTTATAATGATTTTCATGTTCAGTATAAAACATTATGCTTTGCATGGTAATTCAGTATTTAATCATTTTCTAAATTGAATATATAAAGATATCATGCTGTGATTAAATAAATTAAGCAACTAAAAAATTAACATCGAATTTATGTATCCCTGATGGTGTACTTACTACAAAAAGATTAAGTTTTGTTATTTTACCTAATTTATATATCTCGTTGTCATATTACGCTTTGATCATTCAAAATTCAAACTAACAAGATGATTTATATTATGACAATCTAATAATAATAATAATAATAATAATAATAGTGTATAAACGGTTGGCAAACCAAATGAAGTACCATGCTAAATTTAACGTAAAAATTAATGGAAAAAATCATAATGATAATAATATAACCAAAAAGTTCAGTCCAATTTAAGAATTTGGTAATGAAGAAGAAGAAGAAAAAAATGATAATAAACTGTAAAAAAGACACACTTATATAAGGGTGCTTGGGATATTCTGAGTGTATCATGACACACACACGTACACAAACACACACACACACACATACACACAAATCAAAAGAACACATATCTATGAACTTTCTACTGAAACCAAACACACCATAATATAGCCTAATACATTGTGTGTAGATTGGGGAGCAGAGTTTGTACACACAGTTGAAAAGAAAGGAAATGAAATGTCTAGTAGCATAAAATATTTAGCCTACAGGTGATAAAATCATAAGGTGGAGTCACAAAGATACTAATATTTGCTATAATCTATAATTTTGTTGCGGAGTGACTTAGAGAAAGGTTAAAATATGCCATAATTATATGGCAATGCCACATAAAGCTGAGATATGCCATAACTCTTATGCAATGTTACAAATGAAAGTTCAAATATGCCGCAATTACAACAGAGAGAAAGTTATGCCATAATTCTAATGCCGAGAGACGTAGAGAATGTTAAGATATTCCCTAATTTTAAGGCAGAGTGACACATAGATAGTTATTTGCCATGAATCTAAGGCCGGATTAGTCACATAAAGCAAATTATTTTCCATATCATGTCATTTTCAGAAATAGACCTGTCTAGAGTTGCTCGTTAGAGAACTTTTTCAATTTACAGTCAGTCAGCCATTACCGGAAGGAGGCTGTTATGATTTGGTTGGCTTGTCAAATGAAAGCTTAACGGACTCATTGTCATGTATTGAATTCTATTCTCGGTTGGACGCAGCGTTGTCTGTATCTGTATCTGTATGAATACTGGAGTAGACTCTTTGTAGAGTATAATGACCCCAGGGTGGCAGTATCTCTTTGTCCTTGTCCAAAAAAAATTGTATTCGCGCCTAACAGGCAGCATGTGGCGTATGAAGTGCTGAGTGTCCCGTTGCTTTCCCGGGGCAAATGTGCTACATACTGTAAAACGCTTAGAGGACGGCGATGATCGTGGATACGCGATATATAAATGCCATATCTTTTTAGAAATGTTTAATCCTTTTCTTTTCCAGGAATATAATGTTAAGATATAGTTTTACTTGTAAAATGCAATTTAGCACACATCGCCCGCCCAATATTATAATAAATACATAATCATTTTTAAAATTCACTTTCTTCATCCCGTAAATTCCCTTAATTTATCCCAGGGGGAAATTTGTCTTTAGGGTCTATTTCGGGGGTAGACCGGAATAACCCAGGCGTTAGCCGCAGAGCAGCGCCGCAAAGTGGGACCAAGGTCTTGAGAGAAAAAAAATCCAGCGCTTCCACCAGGATTTGAAACCGCGACTTCTCGAACCAAAGGAGAGTGACTTAACCACTGCGCTACCGGCGCCATCGTCTAGAATCAACCATAAAACAAAATCAATGGATAGAGCTTTTGGAATTATTCATTCATTCCCAGAAGCTATGCTATCTAATATCTACGTCATCTGCATAACATATAAAGACAACGATGGATTGGTCAATGAACTCTCGCTGGTCTTCATTGTCCAATCACCGTCTAGCATTTAATTCCATGCGGCGTGCCATGGCATAATGAAAACAACTTTCTCTGAGTAACTCTACACTGTCTACATCTTATTTTTAACATTATTTTTTTTATTATCTATATGTTAAAATTCACAATATGCATGTCAATGTTAGTTTGGCGCATGGCAAAAAGTGAATAAAAAAACTTGAGACTTGAAACACAATCTACTTCTTGCTTTTAATATTTTTTCTTATTTTCCTATTTTCTGTTTGTTTTGATAGGCATCAGGGAAGATTTAGTTGTTAAGTTAATAATACTAATAATTCAAAATATCAAACTGTACGTGAGAATTCATGATTTGTTTTTAGTAAATTGAATGGGTTTTTTTCTTTTATTTCTATGTGATAATATGCTCCACCATTAAATATTCAATTCTAATCTAATCATGATAATAAACATTCTGTACATTTACACAAATATATTATCAAAATTTGGGAATGAAAAATAAACAAGACGAAAACAAACAAACCTGAAAAACAATGGCAGTCAATGTAATCTATTCTACACAGGACTGCCTGAAAATTATATTTACATCTTCAAACATGTGTAAAATATTTATTACTGACGCACCTGTCAATATGAGTGGGCCAATATTTAGAAAACAATATTTTACACGCATTTAAAAGATGTATATATAATACTCAGACTCCCTCTCTGTCTAGTCACTTTGTAATAATATGAAGGCATCTATATGATAAACAAAATAAATATAACATTCCAACCATATATCTAATAACGCAAGACATTATAGCTGCCTAAATGAAGGAAAAGCGTGTTAATCTGTCTTTGAACTTTGAATTCGTAATCATGCAGATCCTTTTTAAGGCCTTGAAAAGTGATATTTCTGTGAAGTGACCATTTCTGGAATGGTTTTTTTTAAAGTAAAAGACCATATATCCATTTTTCTAATTTTTCAGGAGAGTCAAAGAAACGTATTTTCCCCTCTCATGCACTAAGCCTTTTAGAAATTGTATTCTGGCGTCTGAGATGTTATATACGAAGGCATCGACACCAGACCTAGATCAGATGACGTGTCATGTTTTTAACCTCAAGGCAGTACTCATAACTCGATTTCAACAAAATATGGATATGCAGTCTTTTGAATTAATTCTTTAAAAAACTCCAGATTTTTTAAAGCCTTACCAATTAATGCATTGGATCAATAATGCTTTAAATCGTTGAAATGGGAAGATTTAGCTTTTTAAATTTGGAATCTATATATTATAGAAGGCGTAGTGGCCGAGAGGTTTACACATTGCATTAACCACACCACTTGTTAAGGGTTCGGATCTGGCTTTTGGCATTGCGTGTTTCGTTTCCTTATGCAAGGAACCCATTGTGTTTGAGAGGTCGCGACTTCAAGCACTGGTGGAAGCACTGGGTTTTTTTCTCAAGACCTAGATCCCATATTGCGGCGCTGCTCTGCGGCTGACGCCTGGGTTATTCCGGTCTACCCTCGGAATAGACCCTAAAGACAAATTTCCCCATGGGATGAATAAAGGGAGTATTATTTTAATTTTTTTTAAAGAGTAATATTTATTATTTAAATTGACATTTGCCTACAAAGCGGCGCAGTCTTTATACTCTAAAACATAAACTAAGGAGAAGACATTTGGACTCGATAGACAGTATAACTATTTCATTTTCTAAATGATAGATGTAAAAATTACCTCCTTTTTTATCCAATGTTTTGGGGAGCACATTAAAGAAAACAAAAACAACAACAACTGGATTATCATGGCATAAGAAATGTGTCTATTGACTAGTGATGTGTTTGGTGATATACAAAACCCATACACATAATAGTATGAATGTGCTTTGCTGTGAAATAACAGGAAACAAGACGACATGGTGAAACCAAATTGGAAGTTGTGATTTTAGTTTTGCACTGCAACTGGCCAAGCAAGCTCTGGCCTAACAGTAGGCTGGCCTACTATTTCTAGAAATTCGAAATTACACACATATGTACACTCACAAACACACACAAATACACATAGCTAGGCAAACACACACACACACACACCTGTAAACGAGCAAACAGACAAAAAGGAATGTAATAATTGACGAAATTCAGTCAACCACTGAACAGCCTACTCATTCAAAATCAGTTTAGTAGACTGATAATGTTCCTTTCTTCTCAGTGTCTTCTTATCACATTCCTCATGTTCTTCATTATTTTTCTGGAGGCGTTTGCCCGTCCCCCCCCCGTCCCCCCCCAGTCCACGCTATCTATGCTATAACTCTAATTGCCCCTCTATGTTTCGTCACCTGACGAAGGAAATTAACCGAAACGTGTCATATTTTGTTTTGTTTTGTCTCGCCGGCGTCTTATAACACAATGGGTTCATCCCCTGTTGGTTCTAAAGGCTCGATCGGCAACTCCAGTTGTTAGACGAGCGGCCACTCACGAGAAATGGTGTTGGGACATATGTTCAAATTTGTTAGAGGTACAGATTTTGAGAGTGTTTGTCGTGTTCGCGTAAGATTGGATATCACGAATGTACAAAGATTTTCCCTATGGGGATGAAATAAAGTATTACTTATCTAGAATAAACAGCATTAATCGAATAACGTGGCTCAATAAGTGATTGATTGCAGAAACCCGCTTAACAACCACCACCCCCATTTTAAAAAAAAGAAAGCAAGAACACACACAAAAAAACAAAACAAAACAAAAAAAATACCCCAAAACAAAACATGATTACACAGGCCCAGACTGTGAGATTGCTTTGGCTGCCCGGGTTCCACAGTTACAGTGGTACCAGTCTAAATGTCATACCGTTAATTCATACTCAAATATCAATTTATGAGCGTTTGTCTGCGGCAATGCAATCTATGAGAGATTGATTAGAAAATGCGAGTCATATTCCAAGTTGTGATATCTTAAAGAAGGAAAACAAAACACCCTCCCCCTCCCCCCACTTAAAACAATAGAACAAAAACAAACAAACAAACAAAACAAAAACTTACAACAAAACAGCAACAACAACAAACAAACAAACCAAAATCGAATACAACAACAAAACATAACCAAGTGAAAAAAAAGACCAAAAAAGAATAAAACCAAAAAAATGAAAACCCCAAAAAACTATTAAAAAGTAAACAAAACAATATAAAAACAAAAATGAAAAGAAAAACTAATCCAACCCATTGTTACATATTTTATAGTCAGAGAAAACTATTCAGGCTTCATTAGTTAAAAATTAAACACTGCATGCATTGTTCTAGAAAACGAAAATAGCGAGCTATCGATTTTTCGATAATCAATAATCATTGACTGGCCGATGCAGTTATCAGTCCTGTAAAGTACGATCGATTTTCTCTATCTCCAATGATAATCGTCATAATATTATATTCAATGTCTGATCATTCTTGTTTCAGAAATCGTGATTGCATTATCGTGATTAATATTTGATCATATCAATTATTGTCACCGACTTTATAATCATTTTTGCCCGTTTTATGTCCATGATTGTACTGTTTTGGTGTCCGAAATATTGAACACGACTCGAAAGTTGGTCAAGACTAGCTGGTCAGTGGCTATTGAATCAGTGAGTGACCGCCTAGGACCTAAAAGAGACCGGTCCCTACTATATTTTTTTGTTTGTAATGTAATGCATTGGCTCACCGGCGTTTTGTATCCTTGGCCTTGTGTAAGACACTTCATCCTGCTTATATCGTGCTATCGGAGACAGGCGTTATATTTGTAGGGGCCCTCAGTTAACCTTGTCTAAAAATTGTATTCGCGCCTATCAGGCAGCGTGTGACGTATTAAGTATTGAATGATATTGTTACTTTCCCGAAACAAAAGAGTTACTGTTAAGCGCCTAGAGCGAGCACGTTGACGATCGTGGATAAGCGCTATTCAAATGCCACTGCATTCATTATCAATGAATGAGATCTACTTACTCTTTACTCCCCTTTGTAATCTATTTTTGTCAGCAGAATATTCCCAATTGCCACAGAACACGTAATACACACGAATAGCGACGACATATTATCCTATTATTAGCTATAGTGGAGGGACGGGACTCCGGACGGGACAGGACACAACTTGGCACTAGCAGCTTGGTTTGGTTCGTCATACAGTGGTGATTGGTGATACATTCTCACCGACTAAAAACAGTCTTTGTGTTTGGCCTGTTAGAAGTAGTCACCTCTGTCTGAAGAACCAAATCAAGTTGTTAGTGCCAAGTTCACCGGTGTCCTGTCCTGTCCTGTCCGCATTCAATATTGTGTCAAACAGTATACTTAATATGCAATGATATTCTATCCTGCGACCAGACAACATTATAATTCGCAAATAGCGATCCCAAATTCAAGAAACAGCCTAGTAAACCTTTCTACAGGTCAGAGTATCGGCTATCTATCGAAGGGCTCGAGTTCGAATCCTGGCTGGCTGGCTGAAGCTACTGATGCTGAATAATTTGAAGATATCATTAATTTACACATTTTTCCTAACTCGACTCCGGTGTAAATGAGTAACCAGTAACCAGTAACCAGTAACCAGTAACCAGCTAGAGGCAGAGGATGATGTTATCAGTATATCAGTATGGCGACCCTAACAGGCTGCTATACTGCATATGCCCCCCCCCCCCCGGGAGTTGAGAAGGATATTGAATGACATGACCCACTGGGGGATAAATGGTGTGATGTCTGTTAGTTACCTTGAGATGTGTACGGGGACACGGGACTATAAACTCATCTTTAACTTTTTTTAAATAAAAAGATCTAGTCTAGATTTATCTGGTAAACAGCCTAGTCAATATTATGTTTTTCCAACTCAGATACAGGCTATGTGGGCATAATCTATAAACATCAATATCTCAGCGAAAAATAATCGTTACTCAAGTTCCTATTTTGTTTTCACTGTTTGGATTTCTCTGCACTAACACACGACTTTTTAACTTACGTCGCCTTTTTGCCTAAACAGCCTCTTCGAATCCCGGTGGAAGCACTGGGTTTTTTCTGAGGACTTCAGACTGACCTTGATCCCACTTTTTAAATTTGTGTTTCACTATTTGACTTCTCTGCACCAAAGCAAAACTTTAATTTAACTCTTGTTTTATGTAAGTCATTCATGAATATCATTATTTGCCGCACCAGGAGACTGATGATATTGAAGTTTTTCTGATCAACACACCCTTACTCCCTCCCTACCTCCCTCACTCCCTACCTCCCTCACTCCCTACCTCCCTCACTCCCTCACTCCCTACCTCCCTCACTACCTGCCTCCCTCACTCCCTACCTCCCTCACTCCCTACCGCCCTACCTCCCTCACTCCCTACCTCCCTCACTCCCTACCTCCCTACCTCCCACACTCACCCAACATTAACGACAGCTAAGTAGCCTAAGTTCGACTTGAAAACAAGAAAGGATTACATGGGCTAATACAATGGACATAATGGTGATCTGCTGCAGCTATGAAGACTTGAGTAAAAATCGAAGTATGTAAATAAATAGCTTCAATGATTGACAGCACAAAACAGTGACGTTTCGACGAACAGGCCTCTGTCAACCCCGTCTATGTTTTACTTGAGATTGTTTCTTGTTCATTGTCGCTTGACAATCAATGAAGCTATTTACATACTCCGATTTCTACTCCATTACATGGGCACATATTTTTGAATCTAGAAATATTTGTTAGCGATTCATTTTTTTATTTTTTTTGTCTGGTTGCAAGGAACTTACTATGGGAAATAAATAGTGATAACAAATCCCCTTTATTCATCCCAGGTGGAAATTTGTCTTTAAGGTCTATTCCGAGGGTAGACCGGAATAACTCAGGCGTCAGCCGCAGTGCAGCGCCACAAAGTAGGATCAAGGTTTTGAGAAAGAAATCCAGTGCTTCCATCGGGATTCGAACCCTCGACCATTCGATATTAACACTGCGCCATCGACTCACCTAAATAAAGGGCAAATCGTTGCTGTGCAATTGTCGATGTTAGATTATTTTCATCCTGTGTTGAGAATTATCACTATCATCGTCAACACAACATATGTCACCATGACCTTATGCTTGATTGTCATAGATACCCCATTGGCATCGAAGGAAACATCATCGTTCTCATCATCATCATCATCATCATCATCATCATCATCATCATCGTCATCATCATCATCATCATCATCATCATCATCATCACAGCGATAAATATAATATGCTTGGTTATTATAGCTACCCCATCTTCATTGAATGAGACATATGGAAATGACTGGGACTGATACCCATCTACACATGGCTTGACAATACACACCAGGGACCGTCGTTAACGGTTACGACATTTGTGCAGGCTATAATCACGTTATATTGTGAGTAGAATCCAATGCAATATGAGTATGCCAAAATGTGCCAACAGTCAACGTATGGTCTGTGTATACGAGGCGCAAGGGCCGTATTCACAGTCCCTACGAACACTGTTAGCACATTTTGGCACCAAATTATTGCATTAAATTGTACTCAAAACAATACGTGATTATAGCGATTCTCTGCCTGCACAAATGCCTTATGGGATAACGTACCGTCTGTGTATACGGCCCCAGCGCCAGTATTCACAGTCCCTCCGTAAACTCGTAGCACATTTTGGCACAATCCTATTTGTCATCCTTCAACATTGAATTCTACCCAAAACATGACGTAGTTATAGTGATTCACTGCGTTCACAAATGTCGTAACGTCTGTGTATACTTCCCCAGACTCGTAACATCTGACAATTATTGATGATATCAAACTACACAATCAATTTGAAAGATGAACAAACACACATCTCTAGGGGGGAAAACTAACAGGATTCTACAGACACACTCAACTAGACGTCTATCTAAGATGTGACACAACACTCGTGCTTTTTGTTGCAGGCCAAAAATGATTCATCCCTTTACAAAATTTATATTTCAGAGATCGTTTATGACAATCTCTTAGCGCAAATAAAAAATTCCTTTTCGGTGTCATGCCCAGTTTTGAAATGATTTGTATGGAATGTCATAGATAGTAAATGCTTTTTCATGAACATTTATTTCTGTTCAAGATCAAGGTAGCAAGGACTTGACAATAACAAAATATGAATCAATACGTGTCTCAAAAGGGAAGTAACCCTTTTCGGCCAACATCAGTTTTTTTGAAATTATCCCAAGCACCTGATTGGTTGCTTTTATCAACCAACCAATCATAAGCATGAAAGATTTAAAAAGTTGCTGACTCACCCACATATTACTCACCATCTCTTTGTGGTTTGGGTAATAGGCTTGGTCGATCAAAGGGAACACCTCTTTGCCAAGCCTCTTTTGGATTTCTATCAACTGGGCAAACTATCAATAGACAACATTGGGAACCATCAAGGGAGAAATCACAATGAAAAGGAGGAAAGTATGATATATAATATATGATATATGTAATAGTATAATTATATATATATGCAATTATTTAAAAAAAATATGATATTAGGGTATAATGATATGAGTGTGTGTGTGAGTGTGTGTGTGTGTGTGTGTGTGTGTGTGTGTGTGTGTGTGTGTGTGTATATATATATATATATGTGAGTGTGTGTGTAAATGAATATGTATAAATAATAATAGTAAAAACCCTAGGACTAACGCTTTCATCATTCCTCTGTCATAACCAAAAAGGAAAAAAGAAACAAAACTAAAGGCAATTGTTTGTTTTAGTTTTTTCTCCTTTCTAAAAGCCACACTGATTCAAATGCACGTCTTAATAAATCAGCCTATACAAGCAAGACTTTCTTTTTACTTCTGGATCTGTTCAGCACTAACAACACATTCTTATTAGGTGTTTGTTTCTGCGTTTTCGTGCAGCGTGTGGGGTGAACCGGTTCAATAGAAACTATAACTGGAGGCTGTGAAATAATAGACCCATTACTGATTACACTGGGAAGACGACGAACAATGCCTTTAGAAATTCAACACAGGCAATAAAGTCATATTATTTGTTTCGACTTATCGATCTATCGACTTATCGATTTGTCGATTGATTGGATGATTCAGACATTGGTGTCCTCGGTGTTATTATGGTATAGCGGTCGTGATTGGTCCTGGATTCCGAATTCGAATGGTGTGTATGACCCAGTGGTTGGGGTGCCAGCCTCGAGATTGTGAGGTCTCGGGTTCGAATCCTGGGTGAGGTTGAGGCTACTGACGTTGAGTCTTTGACAATCAGTATAATATATTTACATTATATCCCAATTGCGTGTGAATTATCAATCCCCCAGTTACAGGCAGACAAATACAATTTTTATCACTATGTTACTATGATGCGACTAACATTATGCTCTATCGTATGCTTGTCATGAAGTTGAAGAGGACATTGAATGCATGCATGGCATGCCACGGCGTGCTGGGAGATTAATGACTTAAAGTATGTGAGCCTGGGACGGGGGTAAGTGACAATAAAGCACTTTACGTTCGGTCAATGGTTCTACCAAATTGTTTGACTCCCCGCGATCGCACGAACGCAGGAATGAGATACCTTTCTCAATTTGTGTCGTGTGTATGGAACACCATCCCCCAGCGCGTTCGAAAAGGGAAATATAATATACCATATTTTAAACTGTCTTGTACTGACTTATATATAATCAGTGTAGTTTATTGCATGATGATGGTCATGGTGATGGTGGTGGTGGTGGTGATGGTGGTGTTGATGATGATGATGATGATGATGATGATGATGATGATGATGGTGGTGGTGGTGGTGATGGTGGTGGTGGTGGTGGTGTTGATGATGATGATGATGACGACGACGACGACGACGACGATGATGATGATGATGATAATGATGATGATGATGATGATGATGATGATGATGATGATGATGA
>JARFNW010042848.1:0-14246 GCA_031763155.1 Dirona albolineata | reverse complement strand
TGTTTTATTTCGTTTTTGTTGGGTTTTTTAGATTCTTATTTGTTTGTTTGTTTGTTTTTGTTTGTTTGTTGTATTTTCTTTTGGGGGGGGGGGAGGGGGGGGGGGTACTATGAAAAAGCATAGATCAGTGACATATAATTATATAAAGTTTCAGCCTACTTGGGCTACCCACTTGACATAAAATCTTAGCTTCATCTTTTATTGCTGATTCTAGGGTAAAAATGAATTGGCTGGAAGTTTGTACTGGATTGCACCAGAGTGATGGAAATGTAACACTAGTTTCTTCTATCAAACTTAATGCAATGGGATCCATTGGTGTGGTTATTTTTCTTTCTTTTATTCATTTAATTATTTGAAACTTATGTAACAATAAGTAGACTGTTTTAAAACAGTCAATCTATTCTACTGTTTCATGATTGTGCTTATTTTTAACTAATTTCAGCGGACAATACAATGGATAGATTTACGTTGGATAACCTAGTGACCAAGAGTATCAAAGAGACTTTCAATGGGAAATACGACAGTAAATTAAAGGTCAACGTTCTCACAAGCAGGTAGGTCATGATGTGTCTATTTTTGATTTAGTTGATTTTTTTTTAAAATTTGTTTGGCAACTTTATTATTTAACTGTTCACTGTTACTGTTAAGAAAAATGTGAATGTAAATGTTCTCAATGTGTCATAGATTGTTCGTTTATTTAGGTTGTATTTCATATATGTGTGAAATAAGAACATGTATAGAAATAGAAAGAAAGATGAGTTATGTCCATAAAAAACATAAGTCATTTAAAAATCAATTTCATGCACATCGTCATGCATGTTAAAGTATTAAGTGTACAAGATTGCTGTTTGTCTGCACGAATTTCAAAGACTAGACCTACAATGTTGAAGAGTACCAATAGAGAATACATTTTAAAAAATCTTGTTTTGATCCTGCTTAACATGTTATTATAATAATCTGAATATGCCTTTTGCATTTATTTCCTCAGTACCTATTTCTGCAAGAAAAACTATTTCGGAAAAAAACCATACTATTTATACAAGGGTAACGGTGGTGACAAGAGCGTCTACTCCCCATCCTCGTTTGTTACAGCTATGACGATGGGGCTTTTGTGTTCTCTGATGAATTGGATGTTCTTCCATATGACTGTGTAGTCATAATAAAAGATGTAGTTCTTTTTTTTCCCCTATTTTGAACTCTACATGTTAATCTGATCATTGTTCTCTTTATGATTATATATATATATATATATATATAGAATGCCTTGGGTGATGATATTATATAACATATTGCCTTATTGTACCAATACAGTCTCAATCCATTCAATCGCATCCATTCACACAAAACGGAATTAATGTCACTGGTTAATTGTAACTCACTTCTGTTGTTGTTTACCTCAAGCCTTGACGACATGACCTGGAGTTATGTTGTCTTTTTAAATACATTTAACAAATTATGTTTCAGATATATCACCAGAGAGAATGGCACAAACAGCATATATGGCCCCAACACCAGTTGGTACCTCTGCACCGTATCTCTTTATATCAAAACATGCAGTAGGGTCTGTCATATGCTTTGGGCTTTGCCACCAAGGTGTCAACCAGGCTGAAACAACAAAGTACACAATGTCTCTCTACTTTGAACCCTTTTAATTAATTTTTTTTTCTTTTTTCGTGGGGTATAAATCTCGAGTTCCTATTTAGTTTAGCAGAGGGGACTGAAATACTTATTTGTGCCATCAACAGGTGCTATTATTTGTTTTGTTGGGTGTAATATTTGTGATATAAATGATACAATCGCCATTGAGTTTTAAATGAACGCCTTAAATCTAACCATGTGTGTCTCATTGTGATCAGAGATGAGGGAACAAAATGTGATAAGAATATGGTTATGATGATAATGGTGAAAAGGATGCTGTATAATATGAGGTCACCTGTACCGTAAAACAGTTACTCTGAAATGTTCAGACAGCTCAAATCGTTTTGAATACATTGTGCCAGACTGATACCATAAATAGTAATAATCTAAGTAATGGGACAGGCAGAAACGTTTCTCAGAAATGTCAGTGTTGGAGTAAGTGTTTTTGAATAAAATCAAAATAAACATTTCAAGTGAATTGCACCAAAGCTATGTTGATTTGTTTTAGATTTTAACTCGGAGACTTTATCAATAAGAATGTCTGTGGTACAGTCGACAATATTCATATTCTGCTTCTTCGGTTCGTGGAGGTTGCGGGTTGAATATTTGGCTTGAGGCGGAGGCATAATTTCTTTTCCTTTGGAAACACATAGTTGAAAACACCATTTCAATGTAAATATCATTTCATTATTACTTTTTATGGTACAATGGGGAATAGGCAGACTGATAGTGGGATAATGTAACAGTGCCAGTGAGAGAAAATAGAAAAAAAATTTCTGTCGACCAGGGGGATCGAACTCATGCCTGCCACGGCAACTCTGCCTCGCCGTAAACAGAGAACAGCCCACTACCTCTGGACTAATCCGGATTAGTCCAGAGGTAGTGAGCTGTTCTCTGTTTACAGCGAGGCGGAGTTGCCGTGGCAGGCATGGGTTCGATTCCCCCGGTCGACAGAAATTTTGTTTCTATTTTCTCTCACTGGCACTGTTACATTATTCCACTATCAGTCTGTCTACTAGACCATTCAGTGCCCGCTCCCTCTTCATTTAATGGGGAATAGGGCATTACGCTGCATTTGTTTCCTATGAAGATCTATCTTAGGACAAGATGGGATTTTAATGATGTAAAAATCATTTCATGAATACTCATATTATTGTTTACCCTTTTTACATGTTATTATTATTGATGTATAATGCATTACTGCATTATTTCCTACTATTTTACATCTTTCCATTACAGTGGAACCCTGGTAATCAGTTTACACAGGGACTTTACCACACATGATTACATTTAACAACAACTTAATAATGTAAATCCTACTATACAAGTATTACTATTGATTCATGAACTTACTTGCTCATAGTTAAAAACTTTTTTTTTTTTTTTTTTTTAAATCCACTTGATCTTCATAAGATCAATTGTATTGTTTATTATGATTTGGTGTCTGCATTCGATGTTAAAGTCATCATGTTCCAAAAGATGTCTTATATTTCTTAAACTTAAATTATATAGCTAATGTAAGTAATTACTTTTGAGGCTGCAATTAATATTTGTTGATTTTTCAAAGCTTACTAATTATATATATACACATTTTTATAAGAATGCTTCAATGTGAAAATATTTAATCATGAGTTTTGTTGTGAATAAGGCCATTATGTAACTTATTGATCATAATTATGATATTTTAAGGAAATATCCCAGTTTCAAGTCCTTTGTGAATTAATTTATTATACTTAAAACCATTTTTTTTTTTCTTGAATGTCCAATGGGTCCAAAATAAGTCAATAATTGGTAGATAGCTGCCAACCAGAAGGTATGGTGAGGTTCATATCATTATTTATTACAACTCAATGCCATACTGCAAAGGAATCATTGCTTTTTTTTTTCTTTTCTTTTTTTAATTGGACGGAAAAACAAGAGGCATGTTTACTTCATATAATTTTCACTGCGTGAATCGCGCAGATTTTCTCTTCTTAAAGGATATTTAGTAACGCTAGGCAGTATGGGATGACTTGGTTGCATTCATGACGGGTGTTTTGAGATGTCTTCCACTGAGAAGACCATGGTTTTTAGATGTGAAAAGTATAAGTATAGATACGAGAAGGTATTCAGCTAGATCTTTCAGACTTTCTCTTTGACATTTGAACAAGTTAATGTTTTATTGCTGCCATAATGTTTTGCCTTTGACTTTGACCACTTTTAAAAATATGCCATAGCTTTCAGTTTCAGTATTATTTCCAAGAAATTTAGATGAAAGGGAGGCGTTAATGAGGTTCCTAGACCATCAAACATTAAGCCTATCACTGTCACTAGATTGGTATTATTTACACAATATGTGTAACAATAGTAGAAACATGCTTTATAACTGTATAATATGGTTGCACTGTAAAAGAAAATTTATATAAAGTTGTATACTTGTTACATCAATGTTAAACTCTTTCAGTATTTTGAATCAAATGGAATGATATTCTTCCTTGTTTAGGAATTATTAGTTTCCCGTTATTGATGACTAGCAGTTTGACCCAAGTATTTCTAGTCAGTCTGACATATTACTTATTTGTGTCAACTCAACGCTTGTAATACGAAAGTCGAGACACAATTTCATATACATATATAAGTATAAGCTTCTTGACTTATATTTTTTTCAGAGTAAATTAATGCATAAGTATAATATGTGGTTATTAATACTAATATATCCTTTTACCTTTAGAAAATACTAACATTTTGAAATATATTGCTTGATAGTGATTAGCTGAATTTTTGTCACCTCCAATAAAGTCTAAATGAAAAGTAAAACTGTGGCTCCCTTCGTTCATATCTCCTCCTTTGTATACACTGATATTTTTAAAATGTATCTTTAGAGTCTATTTCAAGGGTAGACCGGCATAACCCAGGCGTCAGCAACAGTGCAGCACTGCAAAGTAACTAACACAGCCATGATACACAAATATAGGCACTGTAACTGTAAAATTTTGGGTACTAAACATAACCTTTTACGGTTTTCAAGGCTCCATCACAATAGTCGGAGGAGGGTGAGCTTAACAGGTGTTAAAACAAGTGTTATACAATGAAATTGGCAAACCCTGCTGAGATATTCATTGGATCGCCAGCAACCCCAACCCTGCCAGCGCCTGCATAGCCTCAACAGCTTTGTGCACACATCAGAAGTTAGAGACTGGCAGCAATCGCTTGCAAAGAGAATTTCTTGAGGGAGGGTATATCTATTTTTGCATGCAACGGTGGGACAAATGTGTCAATTTTCATGGGGACAATGTTGAGAAACCGTTTGAATGCACATATAGCTGATATGTAAGTTTCACTAGAATAGCAATACAATTATTGTTTTTTCTGAGGCCATTTTCCTGTTAATCTTGGGACAACCCATGTATCATTAATATATCAACAAAAAAATTATTTTTTTAAAATAAAAGAGAAGGGATTTCAAAATAAATATACAAAATCAGGCAAATATTATAAAGTTCTTTTTAGTAAATTTAATTACAAAATATATTTAACACTCTTACACCACATCTACTTCTCAAGCTCTCTAATAAAAACTTTCAACCTCAAATGAATTAGATATATAAGTGGAAATGAAATGAACATTCTCCCTTCATTTAGACATGAAAAAACTTTTTCACAGCTCGATTAAATCAATCACATATTTTTTAAACTTCCAAAAATAAAATATCACAGTAAATAAATTATGGTTCGGATTCTGAAGCCTTTTCCTCATCAGTTGTAATGTTGTCTTTCTCCCATTCAGTTCGTAACTCAGACGACACTTCTGTAAACAAACGGTCCCACTCCCAGGGTTTGTCATCCTAGATGAATTTTTAGAAAAGCAAAATCAGCATGTAAAGTTAAGACATATTCATTTGAAAGAAATTGGTTTGAAATGTAACTTAGCTCCTCAATATTTATGAAAAATCATACCAAAAATTATCTAAAAATGAGGAAAAAATGGATTCAATGATGATGATGATGATACATATATATGACAGAGAAAGTAAAGGTATTCAGATATATACACAAAAATAACATAAAAATGAGAAATGGATTTAATTGTGATAAAATACTGTTGTTAATTACCTCAATTAGATCTTCCAACGGTGACAGTGCTTTTGTCAAAAGTTTCAAGTCAATTTCATTATCCTGAAAATAAGAAAGACATGTATGTATGACAACTAAGTTAAAGTTAAGAAGCTTGTAGTGGTATCAGATCTCTTTTCTCAAATAATGAGATATAAATATATATAATATAATAAGGCCTTCAAGAAGACTGAACACAATTTTTCTACACTTAACTAACGTTCAAATTGATACCCAGCTACAGGTAGAAACATATCGTCAATATGTTAGTATGATGTGTCTAATGGGATGCTCTTCTGTATGCTTCACAGGGGGTTGAAGGCATGGCCAGCTTTAGGATAAATGATGTAAAGTGTGTGTGTGTGTGCTTGTGTGGGGATACAAATCTTTATCTCATCTATTTATTTTTTTTCAAAGAGAGGCGGAAAAAAGCAATGGGGCAAGCAAATATAATTCCAACATTAGTTTCGGAATATGCAGTTTCAGACAAAGCATATTTTAAAAAAGAAGTTAATTGATTGTCATCATTTCAGAATTTCTTTCAATCAACTTCACAATCTTCTACTCTTATGTATTAAGACGATGATTTCTAAGCGAGGAGAAGTTATTTATACATCAAACTAGTAAACAAACAAAAAAGAAAGAGTTCTTAACATGCTTATGGCAGATGGTGTTTAAACACATTTATGGTCATTAAAAGCTACATTAAAAACTATAAAATTTTACAGGGTTTTTGATGAAATAAGCCTAGTTGCACCTCTAATTTTGTCTAAAATAAAAAATAAAAAGAACTCAAGAAAGCGTTAACATGACTCACCAAAGTAAGAAAAGCTGCTTGTCTCAATAGGTCATTGTCAAGCTCTCTGTAAGTAGCAACTCGATTGACAGCAACACTGAAAGTAAAAAGAACGCCTTTAATATGGACTCAGTTTGATCAAACAGTTGCATTGTTGTAAGCAGCATTTGTCCAAAAATTGTATTCACGCCTAACAGGCCACATGTGGCGTATCAAGTGTTGAGCGTTCAATTGCTTTCCCAGGCCAAATGCAAAGCACTTCCAGCATGGTGATGATCGCGAATAAGCACTATAGAAATGTACATATTTATTTAGGGTTTTTTAAAGCTTGTCAAATGATACTTGTGTTATATCTTCTGTACAATTATATATATATAATTTTAAAAATATATATAAATATTTATATATACACTGGTTTTTCTTCCTTACTTTGGCGCAGAAGCAACTTTGCCTGACATGTCATCTTCTTGTTGTTCTTCCAACTCAGGAATTACTGGTATATCTGGTGAACATTTATTTCAATAAGTTCAAATTCAAAGTAATTTTTTAGATTGTTTAAAACAAAATCTGAATGCATTAAACTAGGGTTTCTGAAATCGATTGATATCCATCACGAGGGAAAGTAAAAGACGCTGAAGAAGAAAGACAATAAGTATCTAAACTGGGATGGAGTCAACATGAGAATTATAAAGCATTCTGTTAAAACTTAAGTGCACTAAAAACAGTTTGTGGGTATAATCTCTTCCCAAAAGCTCACAATTTATTATTTTCGCTATACAAATTTTATATTGCTTCTCATCAGAAACAACCATATAATTCTGTATGTGAAAATACATAGTTTACCAATATAACATAAAATTTAGAACACAAAAAAAGAAAAGAAAAAAAAAATCCTTACCAACATCTGAATCATCATCTGATGGGGCTGTCTGCTTGAGCCTTTCACTGAAATCAAATTAATTTCAATTAGTGACTCAAATTTTATTATATTGTTCTTCATAAATGGCTCATTTTATATAGTCTTTCATAGGAAAAAAGGGGGATTGCCATGATAATGAAATCAATAGATTTTAAAGACCCAATCACTTCTCTTAAAAATTTAAAGCATAGTGATGCATTATTTATTGTAAATCAATAGATCTTGAATTGAAAGTACTATACTTATTAAAAGCCAACCTTGCAAAAAAAATATAATATATATATATATATATATAAATTTATCAAACAAGGTTTTCTGGTATTGAAAGAATATACAAGCTTACTTCTGAATTATTCATTTTTGTCAAGGGTATGTAAAAACTATACGAAACCAAGAAAATACCACACTTCCCATTAACCCTCAATCAGAAAAAAAGAAGATGTGTGTATGGAACTCACACCAAGATTACCACAGAACATGTATATATATTATATGGCACACATTATATGTAACCCACTCACTCACAAACAAGGGTGAAATGTGTAATAACCATACTCAAAAAGTCAGAGAATATAAGATATTCGGATATTTGATTATAATATATCATGGTTAAACATAATTCTGGAGTTCAGAAAACTCTTACATCCAAGAAAGAAGGCACCCATAATCAAAGAGAGATATAAAAAATAAAGGGTGTGAAAGAAACTCGAAAGACCCAGAACACCCCTCCCACCCAAGCCTTCAAACTTGCTGCAGACAGAAAGCTCTTTCTCCCCTCGATGCTACAAGAGGACGGATAAAGAAAGGTGAGTATAATTTTTTTATTTAAAAAAAGAACACCAGAAAATATATCTGTGCCTGTTTTTTTGTTTTTTTACAAGTGAAAAATAGTCCAGTGCCAGAAAACCAATAAATGAAAATAGAAAGTAAATGTCGAGTGTGAGCCTTGGACCCCTGCATGTACCGCATGGGAGTCCGCCCTTCAACTGATTGAGCTGCTACATATTATATATAACACTATTAATCATATACAAGTATTACTATCTCATCATTATTTTGGTTAAGACTTTATGCAGAGTGCAAGACAACAAAGACGATAACTAAGACAAACAGATAATCATTAAATCATGAAGGGGTGGAGTTCAAAATCTTCATCGATACTGAATTACCAACGAAATAGAAATGTACAGGAAATATAGAAATCAAAATCAATGATAAATTAAGATTAAGAGGCTGTAATAATTTGGGATTTGAGATGAAACTCACTGTATAGTTAATAATTTTCATAAGTTATCCTTGGAATAAGTCTTTTAGTTGTTTAGATAGGAAAGGCTAACGGTTCTGGGTTTGTACCTTACTGTATTTTCAAGGTTTGAAGGCAAAAGTAAGTCTGATTAATATGATACAGCTAGAAAATGTATCATTACACATGTTGAACTAATTCTCCCATCTCTGTATATATATATATATATATATACATTGCTAAAAGACAGAAGATGCAAGCAGTGCTCCCTGATAAAAATGTGTGCGCAACTTATGATTTCATTATTATTATCAAACAAAGAAACAAACAAAATAGACACACATCAATCATATTACTATATTGATCTTGAAATACTCCCCACTGATTATATTATATATCATGTTCATCCAGAAATATAAAACCTTTAAAAAATCATTAACAATTGTACATGACTACTACTCTTCGTTATATATTATTTTCTCATGAGCGATGACAATTTAGCAGATCCTATTCAATACAACTGCTATCTGCATCTCCAGTCATTACTCCTTACATGCAATTGTGCACCTTCTTTTGACAACATATTTTTCCACAAGCAGATGGCTTTTAATTAGTCTTCAAACGTTTACTGAATTTGTAGAGACTATCTTATCTTCTTTTTTTTTTCATTTTCTTTGAAACCTGATAAAAAATAAGTGAAAATTTCTTCAATGCTCATGCAATAGCAAAACAATATAGCAGAAGTAACTGAAACCAATTGTTTCTTCGTATATGAAAAAGGAACTCATTCGTCGATGCACATATGAAATTATCAGAGTGCCAATGGAAACCACTATATCTTTACCCTATCATCATAAATTGAAAACAACAACAAAAGTCAAATCTTTGAGGCACCCAAATCAAACATACACTTAAAACTGTTCTTGATATTACCATAACTTCTATCTACATTTAAATTATGTCCAATAATGGACAATAAGAATAAGTGGTAGTCTAAAATAATTTGCCTTGAGCTGTCCCAAGCATTTCAGATTAACTTTTCTCTGCACCAAAAATGTCCCTCTGACATACAAGTTTCAACAGGTTTTTTGGGGTGGGGGGTGGGGGGTTAAATTCAAGGTTACAACTCAGAATACCAGTAGGTTCAATCCACACATGATGTTAGTTTCAAAACATATATCATAGGTGTAGGTGTGTATATTATATTGAAAAATCACAGGGTGGAGGAACTGTTACCGGAACATCTTGTCTTCATCATCTCCATCATCATCAAAAAATCTTTGTTGCATTTTAACACGAGGCTTGTCCTCATTAGGCTTTCGAGCACTGAGCAAAAAGTCTCTGTTTAATACACAATCATATAACCTCTAAAACAAAATGTTGTCTTGAAAACCCCACTCAATGTCATATCTTAGATAATCAAACATCCTATATGCATTGTTTGTTGATATTAAAGGGAATGTTAGACAGTTTAAAGAACATTTATATTTAAATGTGAAAGGAGAAAGAACGAATACAATAAAAAATGAATTATTGATTAGACGTTATTAAACCATGCAGTTTAACCCATTGCTCTTCAATGTGCCAGACTGCAATCAGTAAATCTTAATGCTTGTCTCTTTTATGTGGCCGAATGCAACCCCTGAGACCCAAATTGAATGTTAACGAATTTGAATTCTTTTAACAATGAAACCCAGAAGGGTACATTACATTTCATTTGTACAGAAAGTGGAAATCAGAAAAACTGTTATACTGAAAGGAGCCGTTTTTAGAAAGAAAATAGGTTGACTAGTTTTCAAGTTTATATTCTTTGTAAATCTCATTATTTACAAATGTGTCTAGAGCAACGACAGAGAGTGATGGTGTTTGATAGTATTAATTCCTTGTTGAATGAAGAATAGTTGAATTAGACAGACAAAGAAGGAACAGATGTCACAAACACAAAAATGATGTTCAAAATATATTAAAGTTACTTTAACTCATGAAGCAAGTAAAAAGTGAAATAATGTAGTAATTATTATATTATGTTTATAAGATGAACAACCAGTTATCTAAAATATTCATATTGAGAAGAGAATAGGGAATTGAGAATATGACATGAATATAATTCAAAGCACGATTTTATCTATATATATAAATGATTGTTAACAGTTTAATTTGAATGGAAATCATTGACAATCTTATCATATACAAATGAATATCAAATGCTTTCTTATAGAATTTGACGTTTTTAACAATTTGAGAAATTATTTGTTGCTATTTCATGCACTTATTTAGGCAGCTAAACCTTTCACAATCACAAGAATATTTAATACAGCAGTATCTAAATCTAACATCAGCACTACACAGGGAATGATGGAAAAGTGAAAAATAGCAACATTAAGCTTCCATGCAGTGAATGGTGATTTTTTTATTCTGACAATTATATTTGGGTTTTTTTATATTAACTATAAATTCCAACAAAAGATTCTTTCAACTTTACAATCAAACATACCACAGTAGTAACAAACAACAAGATGCACACTGACAAGACTTGTTATTTTTTTGTAATTAGAATTTTCAATTGAGTGACTGATGAAAAAAATGCTAACTTTGAAAGGAATTATGGAAAATTAATTGTTAGTGAAATTGAAAAAATAAAATTCAAAACTTACTCCTCCAGTGTTTCAAATCCTTCACCCAGTTGGCGGGTTCTGAAATGGCATGCAAACTTAAGCACAAAGACAAAGCAATATAAAGGAGAACTGCCTTTTAAACTATGGAATACATAAAATATGCAGCCAGAGGATAAGGGCAATAATTGGGATGCAACAAAAATTACCTTCTATGAATAAAACAAAATTCTAATTTTCAATATCTACCTTTCTTTAAAAATGAACATATAATAATAATAATAATAATAATAATAATAATAATAATAATAATAATAATAATAATAATAATAATGACAATATATAACAATAATAATAAGTAGGTATCATTATCATTATTTTAAAAACAGGAACCACAGTAAATTGATTTAGATTAAATTATATAAAATGCAAGCATTTTTCTGATAATTTTTTCTGAAGAATAGTCATATTAAAGTAATCATTCTCCCTTCAAATAGGGAGTTAAAATGATCTGACCTCACAGAGAAAAGACAAAAGCATGCACACAAATATAAGGGTAATAGGAATGCAATATCTACACATAAAAAGATTTCCAAAAAAATATATAAAAAAAATAAAAAAATAATAATAATAATAATAACAATTATTATTATTAGCACTATCATTATTATTACTATTATTATTATAGCAATAATAATAATAATAATAATAATAATAATAATGTTCAATTCATTTCAGCTAAAATAAAGATTATAAATTGACTTTTCTTTTAGAATAAATTACATTGAACATAAGGGTAACAAATGCAATATTGACAATAAAATATATTATCAAATCTCACCTGGGTTTTCTTGCAGGTGCTTCTTCCCCCCAACCAGAAACTGCTTTGTTTGGTCGCCCAGGTGGCCCATCCTTAAAAAAAGAAATTATCAGTGCATGAGATGAATGTTAATAATAAATCAAAATATTTCTCACCATTTATATTGTAATGAATCTTAAAATAATCATTCTTTAAATAACATATATAATAAATAATATCTTGTTAAAGAAATATTGTGAAAATCATTTCAAACTTTTTAATAATTTCTGACAAAGACATTTTTAAAGGTTATATTCAGCATTGAGAGAATCAATATGGAGGAATAGGCACAAATCATAACCTAGGGGATACAATTTAAAAATATTTTTTTATTTTTTAATATACTGTAAAGCACCCAGAGCTTACCTTTTTGAAAATGAAACATGTTTATCATCATTATTATCATTAAAATAATCCAGCCACAAAATTAAAACCAAAGATAGAAAATTCAAGTGAAAAAAAGAAAGTTGTCTAAAGGGGATTTAACCTGCAACTATATCAGAACCGTGTTATTGATCACTGATAAAGTGCACAACAGTCAGCTGACATTGCTGTAGTTTATATCTAGCAAGGCACTGATGCAGAAGTAGGCACAGTAGTTTAGATCCCCCAAGACTTTTTGAATTCTTCGTATATTTTGTCCTCCATTGACTTTACAAAAAGTGGGCATTTTTTTCTTTATTTTACATACTCCTGCACTCTTCTTATGTGATGGTTCTTGTGTCAATTCCTCTTCCTCTAAATTGGGGGCTGGTGTTGCTGTTACAGGGGCAGCTCTCCGTCCTGTTTTAACGCCCTGAAAATAAATTTTTAAAATAATAAAAATAAATTCCCTTTATTCATCCCAGGGAGAAATTTGTCTTTAGGGTCTATTCCGAGGGTAGACCGGGATCACCCAGGCGTCAGCAAAGTGGGATCAAGGTCTTGAGAAAAAATCCAGTGCTTCCACTGGGGTTTGAACTTGTGAACTCTCGAACCAAAGGTGAGTGACTTAGCCACTGCGCCACCAGCTCCATCAATTAAAAAGTTGACATATATCATCTTAGGGCAAAATGTATAGGCCCTATATAATATACAAGAACAGAATGGAGATTTTTTAAATATGTGCACCGTCTATAGTAAAGTGAGTGCCCAAGTCCAAGCGTTTGAAACAAAGACCTTCAGACGTCTCTTTGGACCAACATGGACAAACCATGAAACTAATGACAATGATATGACAGATATTATATACTAATGTAGCCTTGAAACTAGAGAATGTTTTACTCTGTTTCATATGCCCATGTCTAATATCATCTGAACCTCTTTCTTTCAAGGTGATGGAGGGGACAAATTGTATAGAAATAGTTATAACAGTTTTAGTTTACTTGCTGTCTACTTGAATAAAATACACCATCATAACACCAGGACTGGACCAGTCTAGGCGTAGTAGTTGTCGTTGGATATTTTCATTATAACTTCTTTTGTTTTCAATATTACCTTAGAACTTGAAACTACTTCATCTTCTTGTCTAAAATAAAAATTATTACTTGTTTTTATAATTTCATGTTATAAAACTTTTATTTCTTTTAAATTTTGTAATTGTTTCTTATTTTAAATTATATTTACTTTTTGACAAATATAATAATAGGTATAGCTTTCATTATAGATCTACTAGTACTAAATAGTAATAGTTGCTAGTACTAGTGGCTTAGTTTAGAGTTTAAATTTAGCAGTGGTCTGGTATCAATCATAAATTACTAAAAATAATTATGGTCTGCCTATTATTTTATTACTTACACTACAACATACATACTATGATCATTAATAATAATATTACATCAGACTATTATACAACTAAAGTAAAGTAAGCTAAAAGACAGCTGTCTTTTAGTTTTATAGGTGTATATTATTATTATAGTTGTATTATAATAAGTTAAAGGTAAAAAAGGCATGTATTTATAATTATAATATAAGGTAGTATAATAATATATATATAAATAAATACCATTCATACTCAAAATAGTAGTAGTAAGTAGTAGTAGTAGTAGTAGTAGTAAGTAGTAGTAGTAGTAGTAGTAGTAGTAGTAGTAGTAGTAGTAGTAGTAGTA
>JARFNW010042737.1:3899-14247 GCA_031763155.1 Dirona albolineata | reverse complement strand
AATTTTAGATAAGGGCTGGGTATACATTGTAAAAATAATTGGCCCGAGTACGGAACCCTGTGGAACACCATATGATAGTAACGATTCATGTCGTGACTTGCAATTATCAATTTGAACAATTCGCTTTCTACCTTCCAAATAGGACTCAAACCAAGTCAATGCATCACCTCGTACGCCAGACGTTATTCTTAACATATTGATTAGTATATCGTGTCGAAGGCCGCCGACAGATCTAGAAGAGTTAGCAAGCATACTTTCTTGCCTATAAAATTTAAAATATCTGAAAATACTTTGAAAAGGGCGGTCTCAGTACTGTGACATCCTTTGTACGCAGATTGGTATGGTTCATTCAAATTATTTATAAGAAAATGACCCCGGAGCCCTTTAAGCACATTTCCCTTTGATTAGTCAAATTCCTTGACCACAACCACCGACAGGCAGTCAAGGCGTCGAGGAACCTGCTACACCAACGAACATAATCGTGACCAGTCTTTTCGTTCTACGTACGTGAGTCCATTTATGAATTCAAGAGGTAAAATGTGATGGTTGGTTGTGACTCTTGGGACCAGCTACCCAGGGAGGGCTGACCATATTATTATAATATGGTATTGTATGACTTAGGGCGCATATTTTTTCGCATGCGAGATAGCATGCAATTCTTTTTCACTGACATCAGTAGGGGTGATAGTAGATAGTACAGCTTCGTGATGGGACGATAAACAAAATACATATCGGACATTTCGGATTTCGCCTTTCTCAAAAACAAATAATCAAACAATGAATATGGAACGATAGGATAGGACAAAATGGCGGCATGCACTTCTGTCATTTTATCGGATTTCTGACCTCAGGCAGCCACATGGCATTTGCTTTGAATTTTGTTTTTGCTTTGTCTTTGTACGGGTAATACTTCAAACAAAAAATATCTTCCATAATCTATCACCGTTTTACAAGAGAGAAAGAAAAAAAAAAAGAAGTAATTTTAAGAAGATAAGAAACTCTATTGGGCTTATTTGATGATGCTCACGTATTTTATAAGTTGACCTAATTTAGACGCGGAGACACGTTATACATGAATGACGACCTACATTCTTTAGATTAAGTTTAAGACCACATGCGAGACAGTCTATTTTCGGATGTCAACAGTGTGGCTGCACTTATGTTATATATGATTCCCTCTCACTGGGTCATTGTGTTTCATGTGAAGACATGTCTCCCCCGTGTTTTGTGTCTGTTTCGTCCTCTTTATAATAAAAAAAGAGAGAAAGAACGATAAGTGCTATGACGAATAGAATTTAGAAAGGTGGAAAAACGACAAATGAACAAACAATAAGAGAAAAGACATCAAACAAACAAATAAAGAGGCAGAGCACTTGTAGGAGAAGAAGAAGAAGAAAATAAATTAGAAAGGAATAATGAGGATAAACAGGATAATGATAAACATCTGGTGACGTGTGGCGTATTAAGGGTTTCGTTGCTTTCTCAGGACAATATATGCTACTGGCGTATTAAGGGTTTCGTTGCTTTCTCAGGACAATATATGCTACTGGCGTATTAAGGGTTTCGTTGCTTTCTTTACTGTAAATCACGTAGAGCATGGTGATGATCGTGAACAAGCATAATACATGCCATGTATCACTATTATCATAACAAGACTAAATCAAAGTGAAAATTACTGCACCCTTTGTATTCCCGTACCAACCTGAAAACCAAAATTAACAGACAATAATACTACAGTAGGCTCCACCAAATCACATGCCTTCAAACTGCATGATTGATTTAAAAGGTCACAGTAGTTTCACGCAACCCAATTATACAGCAATAATTACCCACTCAAATTGCAACAGTGGCTGGCCTGACTCAGCCAAAATACAATATATACGGTTTGTATATTATCACGGGCGTATTGGAACAGGGGCGTGTCATAAAACCACAACCTTTCACTTTCAGGAGAGCTAACAAAACCGTTTAATTTCGTTATTTTTAGACATAACACTATGATTTTTTCCAAGCGCACTATTTTTTGTCATTACCGAAGACATGGTATAATAAATATTTCAATATAAAAGTTTAATATTTTGGTCTTAATGATGCGCCTTTAGTTTTGTTGGAAAATCTGCAAACACTGGGCGTAATATAATAATATGATTCGCCTTTTGTTCTTGGAGTTGTCAGTGACGTATCATATGATACGCCTTTTGTTTTCTCATCCGTTACTTCCATTCTTTCGTAAAATAATCATCTTACGCCTTTTGTTCTTTGAACATTCAGTTAAATTGTAATTGTCTCATCCGTTTATGACCCGAAAAGTTGCATTATAAAAGTTATTTCATGCAGACAACAACAATCAGTGACATGGTTCAAATCGGAAAGTACATTCATTTGGGTGTTTGTTTAAAATCGAACTCCATTATAATACTGCAGAGTAGTGTTGGGGTCAGCCCTATGTTCAGCCACGAAGGACGATAAGATACATGTCATAAGAATGCAGACACACCCACATCACAAAAATGATTAAAAGTCCTCTGGATCAAAACGTTTCAGACAAACAGGCAATCATCCCACAGTGCCCATAGCTCTTTACTGACTCCACTTCAAATTCACAACAAAGGAACAAAACAATGGATGAAAATTATTGCTAGTTTCTTGTCGATGAATGAACAGATGCACAACTCTTAGAGCCTCGCATAGAATGCTGATAAAACTTGTTTCCAGCATGGGTGACCAGCGTTTAACAGGATGAGTGTTCATTCTGTTGTTATCATTCTGTTTTGATCGTCGCCAAACAGTAAAGATTTATTGTCTGGCACAAACGCTTAAGCATGCGCCTTCTCATCTTAGAGATGTTTCCACATGTTGCTCGACTATGTGACCCCTGAACAACCTCCCAGAATAGTAATTGGGGCTTTCTGTGCATCTTTGACCATTCAAATAAATCAAATTAAGTGCAAATGATCATAGCCTCTGTGACTTTAGGCATAATACGTGGTGCGTCTAAGAAACGGTAGCTATGCAAGACAGGAAGTTGTTATGGAACAAAGGCATATATATCAAATCTTACACCCCTCGTTTCCCAGTCAAGAGGCGTTGTAACATTTGATACACCTGTATATCAAAATATATTTTAAATTTGAATCTCTACTTTATTTTTGAAGATACTAATTTAATATTTTAACCCAACATACCTATATGGACAGTACAATTCACTGATAATAAAATCATATTCATGATCAGACACAACTTTAAGATTTGGTTTGATTGAGACAAGTTACCAATACAATAAAAACTGAGAAATATAAATGGATAACAGAACTTTTTGAAATTTCCATGATTTCAAGTAGATCAGCTTTCTTCCTTTCTTTTAAAAAAATAATGAAGTAATCGGTGAAGGTTTACAAACATGAACAAATTCCCTTCATAAATCCCTATCATGACTCCTTTTTTTGGCATCACCCAAGAATTCCTTTCCTTTCTACATTTTCAATACTAATTTACTTCTCTCAACATCTTCTTTGGTCTACCTCAGGGTAAGAACTTCAACTGCTGCTTACATAATATTTTTAAGTGCATTCTATTTTCCTGCATTCTTCTATTAATATGGACAAACCATTATACATCTTAATTCTAACTATTTCTTTACGAATTCTCAGCGCTAAACTATGTTTTAACTTTATTCCTAATTCAAAAATATATTTCTTTCTGTTTTACCAAACCCAAACGTTCTGGTAAAGAATTTAATTTCTCTTGCTTGTAACGACACTGGTATAATAAATAGGGTCTAAGATTCAATTAAAAATATAAATCGATCCCATTTCTACAATGGCCACGTCCATGTGTAATTCATGATGCTAATGTGCAGTCGAAAAGTAGGTGTCAGTGGCCATCTGATTCACCTACTAATTCAAAAAAAATCTGTAAGTTGTTATTTTTGCCCCTTAAATTTAAAACTATTACCACATATTTCTACCTAGAGCTGCCTCCCAGCACATCCCCATGCTAGTGTTGTAGTGTTTACTAAAATATTGATGTAGCACTTAGATATATGGCTATATATGAATGGATTTAGTTTGAAAAAACTCCACACACTACTGCACAAAAGTAACTAAAGAAATTGTTTGGTTTTTTTTAAATAATATAATTTGACATTATTTGTTGTTTATCCATGAAACATCCATATTTTTAATTTTAAGACAGTTGAAAGTAAGAGAGGTGATTGGAGTCGAGTCTAGACATATCGATATCAGGTTGTGGGTCAAACAAACTCTATTTTGTGTCAATTTCACAACGTTTCAGGGAGAAAACCTGAGTAATTTTCATGCCCCGAACATTCTTCTCTTTGTTGTCCGAGTCCATCATAATTTCGCGGAACACCTCTTTACTCGAATCGAGAAGTAAACAGTGTCTGATGGGGTGCTGTTGTTTCGTGACCCAGAAATAGTAATAAAGTTCAGCGAAACAAAAGTAGAGATTGGAAAAGCTGACAGTCAATTTGCAAGAATACTTGTCGCCCGGCCTGTGGCAGTGACCGGCTTTGGCGAGAATACTCGTCGCCCGGCAGAAATAAGTTAAAATGAAAACCAATTTTCAAGCAAACAAAAATCTACAACTAGATACAACTACAACGCCCAAGCCCAAATAAACCATGGCTACAGGCTACATTGTTGATGACTCACGACCCACACTCACACTGGTACTACACTGGTTCTGAGTGCTGACTCTGATTTTATCTTTCATTTTTCCTCAGCAAATAAAAAGCCTCTGACTATTAAACTAGACCTGCCATTACCATCCCTTTTACTTTTTTACTTTTTAATACAACAGGAATAACACAGAGAGAAGAAAGTGGTGGGTAGACTTTTTCCTTGGGAAAATAAAATACATTTTTAATTTTTGAAGAGGCAAGATCAAGAAGAGGAGTGAGGTAACTTAAACTAGGCATATAGTAAGCTCTCTGACTTCTAGATCTAACATATATATTATCTACTTAGTCAATGAATAGCTACAGAGTAGGAAGAAGAAGTTCCCCATTCATCAGAGTCAGATCAGATTTATTAAAACTAAAGAAGTAAAGTAAAGCAAAGGAGAGGAGAGGTAAAAAATAATGGAACTCACGAGTAGGTTCGTCCGTGTCCACCAGGTTGTGTCATGTTTGCTTCAATAAAGAATATATTATATAAATTTATATGTTATAATACTGTGAACAATAAATTATTACAAAATCACGACGATGTCTAGGTATGACAAGTCACTAATACGACACACAGTTGTTACAGTTTTCCACGAAAAATAATGTAAGCGCCATTTTGAAATTACTAATTATAGGATCAGAGGGTACATAACTCTAATTAAAAAGAACTATAGAAGACTAGATTACACGTCTTTAACTAAACGGAGTGTTATGTCCCTTTCAAACCACTACATTATCGAACTGTTACTGTTAGTATACCATGTTTTGATTTTGATTATGCTTCTATTAGTATTAGCGCTCCCCCTCAATATAAATGCTCTTCAAAGGTTGCTATTGTTCATCCCACCAAACAGATTCAAAAGATTTTTTTAAGTCGACAAAACAAACACGCTCTTCTGAATCTTATCAATATGTCATATCTTAGACTAATTAATTGGCACGAAAGTAGCAACAGTTCGCTCCCCAAGTCTCTTCCCATAATTCGATGTTGAATGAGAACAAAATGAAGAACATAATAACATCTATTTAATTTAGTAAACACATTATAAATTATTCAAGCGTGTGTAAATATATTATTTTTCTTTTCGCAGCGCACATTAATTTTGTTTACAAGTTCAAGAGAATGCAACGATTTAATATAATCCATGATGCTCTCCCATTTTATTCTTATTTTCTATATTTTTGATTTCCGTTGCCTCTTTCATCAGAACAACTTCATCTGAAGTGTGGACAGGCTGGACAGGGTGTTGTAATACCATTTTGGGCGTTTATTTATCAATTAACAATTATTGCCAACTGGGGAGCCGGGGAGCAGTGGTTAAATCATATACTTTTGGTTCAAGAGGTCATGGGTTCGAATCCCGGTGGAAGCACTGGATTTTTTCCCTCCACTTTGCGGCGCTGCGCTGCGACTGATGCCTGGGTTATTCCGTTCTACCCTCGGAATAGACCCTGAAAAGAAATTTCCCACGGGAATGAATAAAGGACATTTTAAAAAAAATGAAATTACTCGGTCAGCAAAGCTCGGGCAAGGTAGACGTCTAGATAGTAGATTATAGACAATTCATTGATTGAGGGTGGGGGGAATAACTGCTTACTTCTTGTACTTGCTTACTGTGCATTTGGTCATTCACTTATTTAGGGGTTCCATTCTTGTGAACGTTATTTTCGAAGTAAAATTTACTGCTCACAAATGTAAAAATATTACGTTTGAAATTTATTTTTTCCATCAAATTGAGTTAATTAGATGATAAATTCAACAACACATCAATTATAGGTGGCAAAAAAGTACGAAAATACTACGTAGCTCTGTATTAATTATTGTAGCAACGAACAAAATGGCTTCCAGTGCGGAGGTAGGTTTTCTGTCTTGTTTTAAATATTAAGTATGTGCGAGAACTTGTTTTTGCTTACACCTATTATGGAGGATGATGTTTTGTTTTGATACACTTGTTAAATGGGCTTAGAGTTTGTAAATGATAGAATCTATACCGAAAAGGAGGCCATAATGTCGTGTTTATTTTCGGGCCGAAGTAAGAAGAAGGAACTTATTGAGGATCAAAACAAGTAAGAGTTAAGAAGAGGGATTAAGGGACTGACCAGATTGAGGGCTTAGTGCCAACTGCTTTTGGCAGCACAGTTAATTGAAGGAATGTCACTCAACCATATGGTACTACAAATCTCCTAGGAAAGTCAGGGGCATATATTCATTGCAGGGCTTGTTACCTCATCATACACTCGTGCCAAAATTAATCCCTGATCTTGATGTCTTGAATTGACAATGGAACAAATGTACAAGATGATGATATCACCATTTTTTTGGTCTGTTTGTTTTATCAATACATCATAACATCACAAAGGAATGTTTTGACAAGCTTTTTTTCCAACCATAAATGGTTCAGGGCACCAATAGACTTACACATTTCATAACCCTCATTCTCATTAGCCACAACATGAAATGGCACCCTCAACAAAATCTTTAAAGAAGGCAAATTCCATCCTTGGCATTGTTAGAAGAAACCTCTATTGCCACAGAAATTGAAAAGAAACTGCATACACGTCCCTAGTTCGATCCATAACTGATTATGTAGCAGTTGTATGGGACTCCTGCTTCCAGAACGACATTGACAAATTAGAAAAAATAAAGAGCAGCATGTTTTGTGAAAAACGATTATAAAAGAGGCAACAGAGACGCCAATATGATAGAAAGTCTACATTGGCAACCATAAGTCTACACTGGCAACCATTATCAGAATGTAGGAAAGACCATCAGCTGTGTCTGTTATTCAAGATCATCAACAAATCTCATAGCAATTCCCTCCCATCCTTACATCTCATACAATACACGACCTCTCAGAAACAGGCGTATCAAAACACTAATTAAATCTACCAGCAACACAGGCATATACAAATATCCATTCGTCTGTAACAGTTAGTTTATAACAAAGTGAAATGATTAGATTTTCTATTTCTGGAATGGACACTCTGTGACACATAGAAGTCTTTCTATATGTCTTTTTAATTATTGTTTTCTTTTCTCCCACAAATTTTGAACTTCAGGCAATAGAACTTGCCCTTCTAAGGAGGGGTATCAAGCGAGACAAAGATGTGGAAGAGTTGTATTTGTCAAACAGGTATGTAAACAAGTGGTCTGTAAAATTAGAGGGATTGATGAGGAGCAGCCCCTACGTATATCCATGTGATAAATTTGTTTGTTCGTTCATGATACCATAGTCTCTTCCTAAGATCAATGTCCTTTGGGAAACGGAAGAAAAAAATAATTAATTATGGCCCTAGGTGGACTGGGCTCTTGGACAGATTTCACACAATACATGGAACCAAACACGAACAGATCTCAACACAGCTCACAGACACGATTCCTGTGATACCCAAAGACATAAATATAAATAATGTAAGCATCAGACACAATTCAAAAACTTTCTCCACTAGTTCCCAAGCTAATACATAAGCTTGGAGATAATGACGTAGAGTGACCCAGGTTTGTTACAGACAGCGTTATTTGTTTAAAGTTTAAATTTTAGTCCCAGAATGGCATGAAAATTGTGCTTTAAGCAAAGTCACTTTGAGTGACTATGAACTTAAAGGAGTTAATATGATTATAATATATAAAAAAAGGTGAAAATGGTGTAGCTCCAGGTATAAAAGAAATAACAATACAAAGAATGTTTCGGGTCTCCCCTTTATCAGCCAACAAGCACAAAAAACATATAACACAAATGGAAAATCTTAAACTGTGGGAATCAAAGCGATGTTGACGCTTAGACGACCACTGGTCAAGTGAAAATTGGACGAAGGAAGGTGAAGGAAGTGGGTCTGGGGGGAGGGGGGGGGGGGGAAGATAGCCGCCAAGACATGAAAGCAAATCCAGAGACAAAAGAGACATCCATGGGAAGTGGCGAGCTTCTGGCAGCCCTCATTCCTTTATTCCGTTATAATATATCAGAGAAATTATGTTTCGCGTGATGACCAGGCTCACAGACGAACCAGGTTCTTTGTGAGTATACTCATAAATGGAGAAATCTTTATTCAATTGTTATTTCAAAGTCTGCAAATGTCATACTTTTTTTTTACAGAAAGGCTTGGCCATGCATTGAATGTTTTATTACGGCTTGAAACGTAATATGTAATATTTAACATTTTGTTAGCAAGGGGCAACATCATTTTATGTATTATATCTGTTGAATAAACAGATTACATATGTAAAAAATGTATCTTCATATTTGGAAAGCTTCCCACCTTGGCGGTGTTAGATATTAGATTTTAAAACGAATTAACTGTTACATTGATGCGAGAAGCCATGCAAACACCAACTTTTTTTAACGTGATGGGTTACAGTTTCAGATGCTGATTTTATATCAATTGACACAGAGAACATGTTTTAATGGAAGTAAATTGGAGCTGGTAAAATTGATTTTTGACAAACTTTTGGGTGCACATTAAAAAGGATTGAGAATGGTCTGAGATTGTTTTAGAGAAATTTTCATGAATCAAAGTAAATGGTTGAAAAGATTTTCAGTATGCATAATATAGAATAACAAATAATTGATTGCTAGGATGTGTAATAACATTTCATTCTTTTTGAATGCACTTTCATCATAGAAATAATATTTTTGACATGTTTAAAAAAAATGTTTTTTACTCAGGAATCTGTTGGAAGTCTCAGATTTGAAACGGTTTCGGTACTTGAAAAAGTTGTGGGCAAATGGAAATGAGGTATAAAATTATTTTTTTGGTATAATAATTTTTTTTCCTCTATTCATTTAGTAATTTTAAAATTGTGATCTGCTCGATTACACTTACATATATATATTTCCTGACCTTAGTAATGGGAGCATCAAATGACATATAGTCAACAGTTGTGAAAAAGATATAAGTACAAGAATATAGAATTATATAAATTAAATGTTCATTTAATCATTAATGGTAATTAATCTTATATAGTGCATATCCACCGACAAAAACAACATAAACATCTGTACTTTAATTTTAAATCCATTGGAGAAAAAAATGACTGACTTTATTTTTCTACGTACAGCTACGCAGATCAAATTTTCTGAGTGTAAATTTTCGTCTGAGTGAGCTTCATCTCCATGACAACCAAATTAGTGACATATCTGGTTGCTTGCGACAGTTGACATGTCTGACCGTTCTGACCCTTCACAATAACCAGCTGACCAAGTTGGACAAAGTCATGAAAGAATTTGACCGCATGAATTCGTTAAACATTCTGAGTGAGTGCAAATGAGAAGATATTTAATTTAGAAAAGATTTTTGTTTTTACTCTTTTAGTCTTTAGAGAGAAAGCAATTTACGTTTCATTATTTGATTATAAGGTTATTATATTGTTTTATATCTCCTCAATTTCAGTTGCACTCTAAGTTATTTGTGCAGAAAAATAAGATAATTTAGAATTATTTTAAAGAACTATTTATTTGACAGAGTTCAAATGTCAGAGAAAAATGTAGGAAGGAAATCAGATTGATTGTCATATATTAAAATTAAACATTTTAACAAACAACAATTATCTGTTATTGTGAGAATATAACTAATTATCCCACTATTTCCTCTTTTTATGCATTATTTCTCTCTTTTAATATTTCTCTCTCGGGGGGGGCGGGGGGGGGGGGGGGGGCGGCGGGG
>JARFNW010042626.1:3568-14251 GCA_031763155.1 Dirona albolineata | reverse complement strand
CCCCGAGGTCGTTCTAATGTGAGTAAAAAGTAAAGTGACAAACAACTTTCCAATGGTGAATAAGGAATCTCATGATTTGTTTTCAGTACTTCTCAAATAGCAAGGTCAAGTTGCTGTGGAAAACCTTCTAGCTATCTTGTCGTATCCACTGCCATTTTTCTTTCTTTTATGTTTTTTTGGGGGTTTTTTTTGTTGTTGTTGCTTAGGTTAAACATGTAAAAATTAATATGAACAACTTGGTCAGCCATCTTGGGGATTTTAGGGAAACATCCTGAGACCAGTTTAGCCTCTGTTCCCCAATCACAGATGTAGACTCTTCCCTCCCTGTCTATGTAGTACCAGTTAGTAGTCCACCTTCCCATGGTGGAAACAGAGTGACAATGGTGTCGGATTAGGTAGGCCCCTGCACGATACAGAACCCACCGGGCGAACGGTAAACGCTATGCTGTCCATCAGCTGTATGCCACAGCAGCTCAAACGTTCATAATTGAATCCTTATCAAATTAGCTTTGGGTTAAACTTTGAATATGAAATTGGGCTTTTAGCGTTGAGAACAATGTTTGTTGTATTGTATATATTATGTAATTTTCTGAAAAACAACTTTTCAAAACTGGTATTTATTATAAAACACCAACTTAAATAATTTATGTTAATTAATTTACCCTAAATTTCCATAATGTCAAAGAGGTGTGAATTCTAAATACAGAAATATTACAGATCATGACACAATAGGCAGGTTAAGGCATGGCATGAACACACCACCACGCCGATAACAGAGGTTCGAGTCTGCCTTTCTGCATTGTGTATTTTCTTTGAGCAAGACAATGAACGCCTATTTCCGACATTGCGACGTTGCACCGCTTTTGATTCTTGGGTTATTTCGGTCTTTTTTACAAGACAGGGAACAGATTTGGATAATCAAGGGGATAGACCTGGGTTTGTCTACTGGTGCCTTGTGTACCATTACTGGCTCAACTTGGGACTGGGCCCAACCAACAATGCTAAGAGGTAAAAATGGTATGGATCACAAAACAGAATAAAACATAAATCATGATTAAGCTGTTTTTTGGGGTTATTTTTGTTTTTTCCCCTTATTGCAGGGTCCTTTGTGGAATAAAACAATAAAAGAAAACGTTTTTTTGTCCTTGTAATATTACTATCCACCTTGCGACACATGGAATACATGCAAATGACAGTAAATTGTATCAAACGTTTCCTTTGATTACTAACAAAACCACTGCTCTGGTAAAATCATCAATATGGCTGGCTGGCCGACAATCAAAGACAGCAGCCACATCACGCTTCATTGTCGTTCAGGTTTATTGTTGATCTTAATATTTTTTTCCTTCCCCAGAATCATTTCCAGGTTATTTTAACATTCTAACCTTTTCCTGTCAAATTCACCAGACCTGGTACCCATAAGTCTAATTTCAAGATTCCTTGAGTGTCTCAGTCTTTCTGACACAGTCAGGTCCTGGGCATCTGAATAGAGGAAATTCCTTAGATTGAAAAACACAAAGGCGTTCTATTTTTGGAAAATAAGGCGACGAAACGCTAATGAAATAGGAAGTTACCAATCTAAAGGGCATCAAAGTGAATGCAAAATGTTTTCAAAATCGGTACTTCCTGAATAATGATGTCAAATTGTAGAGGAAAATAATTTCTAAAACTTGTCCTACAGAGGTGACGTAACAAGCTAAACTGGCAGTGGTTTGACACTAAACTGGCAGTGGTTTGACGCTAAACTGGCAGTGGTTTGACGCTTGACTAACAATCCTTTGTGAATCCTTCCTTAAATAAGATGTTATTGAAAGAAACATGGTCTTGCATTTTTTATCCTTTAAATTCTGGATAAATGACTCAAGTCAATTGGTTTTTAAAGTACCCTACCAAAGAGGCATCAACACACCGTTGTTATTCTCACTGTTATCAAAATGATACAGGAGGATATAATCACAAATTATATTGCACAGTGCTTCTTGAGTCAGATTTCACATTAATTCATTGATCCTTAAAAGTCATTCACATTAATCACTTGGAAGAAAGTAACTGGGCTACAATAGTTGTCCACGGATTCAAAAAATATCTGACACTAAAATAAGACATTCCTGACAGGCCAAAGGATAGCCTTCATAGTCCTCACGCCAGACAAGTCAATAACTTTGGTATTTACTGCCATAAATAACGTTATCTGGCCTCATCAGTGAAATAAACTATCATCATTTTTGTTTTGTTATTAGTTTTATATCTAAAGCTATATACCATTTTCACATTATTATTTTTTCATACCGTCTTTTGGGAATTTTTAGCTTCTGGCAGCCCTCATTCCAGTTTATCACTATCTTTGTAATGAATTGACATTTTCAAAATGACATCACCTAACATTAGCAGTTTCAAAATTGCTAAAAAGTCTATTTGTTGTTATTTACCTGCACACGTGAACGGATGGCCCCCATCGCTGGAATTTGTGAAAAATATCCTAAGAAAAACAAAGACAAATCAAAAACAGAACGTATTAGTCAAGTGATGGGAAGGGTCAAGATTTATGGTTTGTACATCAAAATGGAGAAAGTTTGTTATCTGTTTAGAACCGTAATTAAACAGTGTAGGGACCAGCTCTGTGTCTGGCCAAGGACAGTGTACAAGGCAGAAGGCATAGATGCGCAGACCCAGCTAAAAAGTATCCAGGTTAAGAGCAAGTCTGTGCCCCACTAGTACAATGGGCCTGATACAGAGCTGGAAAATCTATAGATCAAGATTTTTAAGGCAAGCAGGGGATCAGCCCACTGTGGAAAATGGAGAAAGTGTGAATATAAATAAGATTTCTCTTTGGATATTAGAGATAATGTACGTAGAAAAACGGATGGCGTTGAACGGAGCAGAGCTATCTGTATACAGGATGTAACAATAAAGGCAGGAATCAACTGGTTTGTTTTTATGTTGTTTTTTTTTAACCCATCAGGAGCCGTATACATATCTGGGGCCGTACACATAGTCCTTATGTTAGCTGAAAAGACATTAAATCTGTGCACGCAGTGATTCACTAAAACCAATCATGTTTTGAGTAGAATTCAATGCAGAAGGATGTCAAGTAGGATTGTACCAAAACGTGCTGACAGTTTATGTATTGACAGTGAATAGACATATTTCACTAATGAGCATCCTTCAAACAATGACACTTACACTTTTAAAAAACACAACAACAAAAAAACACAAATTTTTTATACAATCAGCTTTAAATAAGTTAAGCAGTCCACTACTACATCCTTTAATACAATGAAATTAGCATCATATACATAGGATAAATAGATTTAAAAAGATGGATTAAAAACTGAATAAAGATAAGACTCAAAGTAAAAGTTTATGGGTAAATTATCATACCTCGGTTAGCGCACGCCATCCACCTGACCGCATGGATAGGGTTGGGCGTGGGGCCGACAGCATAGGTGAACACACGGACCTGGCCAAGAAAAAAAAAATAACAATGATTGTCAACTTAAACATCATTTTTACCTGGGTGTCAAGATATTCAATGGTTCAATAATATAAAATTTTTAAAATTTCAGCCCTTCGCGCGGTACCGTAACGGTACCGTCGCCTAGGCATTCCTAAGAAGGAATAAAGATAATCCATCAAGCGTTTGCCTGATGTCAACAGGAATGACCCTTGTTGTCCAAGTGAGCAAATCAGGGGTTAATAATAACTAATGAATAAAGTCTGACAACATTGTAACGATGGCCTTAAGAGCTCAGTTGTAAGGCTACTCGACTCAAGATCAAGAGGTCCCAGGTTCGAATCCTGATAGAAGCTACCGGTGTTGGGTCCTTGTGGGAAAGACTATATACAAGTTTTTTACTCACTCAACTCAGGTGTGAATGAATGAATACCCAGCTGCAGGCAGAGCTAACGACGTCGGTTTGTTAGTACGACAAGCCTTCCAGGCAACATCACTGTGTGCTAGGCCTGCTGGGGGGATAAATGATGTCAAGCCTCTGAGCCTGTACTTGTATGGGGATACGGGATCGTCATCTCATCTTTCACCTTTAAACATAATGTCTAAGATGCTGTGAAATACTTATAAAAGCTAATAGTTCTCTTACGGATTTGTTTGGCCAATTGAACTCCTGAAAAACATCTTCAGCATTGTCTGTTCCTCCGTCCGTCAATAACATGATTACTTTGTTGCAGTTGGCACCAATATTGTTTTCATCGTTTGTCTCATTTCGAGAAAACTAGAGTAGAGAAGAAAAGAAACAAAAGAACATTAATTAAAAAATTCTTATTGTTTATCGAGCCCCCTTTATACCACAGAAAGCAGTGCAAGGGCCAGCCAAATGTCAAGCTATGAAGGGTGTAAATGACAAATAGAAGTTAATCCAAATGACGAGGACAAACACCACTCATCACCTTGCACATGGCTAGAAAGACTCTGCATCAGAAATTAAAGACAAGCAGGTGATAAGCCCATTGTTTTAATTAAAAAATTAGTTTACCTTTAAGCTTAAAACTATGATGAGGATGAAGCATATAAAGATGGGAGCTGAAAAATCATAATATAATAATATAAATTAATGATGGTGAGAAAGGAACTTCTTACATTAAATTAATATGCTTTGACTTACTTTACATAATTAGCACTCAAAGAAAAACACCCCAAAAAAACATGGATCTACGCAAATAAAGACAACGAAAACAAATCTTAGCACCTCCTCCTATGTCTGTAGCTCATAACATCAATCATTTTACTCACCTCTTTGAATTTTTCAAATGCAAACCTGATGGCTACACTAAAATCTGCTTGACCCAAGGCAGAGAGGGTGTCCACATCATTCTCCAGTTGCTGTTTGGACAGATCATTTTTCATTAGTGAGGAGATAGACACAAATTATACCAGGTGTTAATTCAATGCCTAATTGACAACAATCCCCCCCCCCCCACCCCCAACCCCCACCTCATGCCCCAATCATTCCTTTCATAGCCAGTAACATTAAGGCTGCAGAAAATTTATTAGCTGGTCATCTGACTACAGGAGGCAGGTGGCCTAGTGATTAGGACAGCCGATTCTCACTGCGAAGATTGTGGGTTCGAATCCTATCCCAGTCACTTTGTTCTTTTCCTTGTGCAAGAAACTTTAATTGCCTCACTCAATTTCTTTTATCTGAACAACAAAGCATGTTATGTTGCTCACAACCAAGAGAGGTATCTAAAAACAGTAGGTTGATCCTCTTTTCATCACAATTTCTTAAACCATAGACAGATGCTCCAGCTCTGTGTTTAGCCGCACAATATAAGAGACTAGATAAGATCAAATAGCAGCGATTGGCGTACAAAATAAACAACATCAGACTATAAAGGTCAGCATCCATATTCACATTCCTTCCGTAAACTGTTCAAGTTTTTTAGCCCAATCTTATTTGACATCCTTCAGCATTGAAGTCTACAAAAACATGACATCGTTATCGTGATTCACTGCGTGTACAAATGTCTTATCAGTCAACATAACGACCGTGCATACGGCCCCAGGGTACTGTGCCTGTGCACTGGTTAGTCCTGGACATGGAGTTAGCTCCTATGCTGTTTTGTCACATCAAAGGGTTTGTATGACAAAACAGAAAAACATATTATTCAAAAGTTTGAAAATTAAATATCCTGTGTAAGTCCTGTCTCATTATCAATGACTATCTCGTGAAAGTGTGGATTTATACATATAGTACATCAGAGCTGTGAAAGAAAATACTACGAGAGCTGACTCAGTTTCATGATACAGATTTTCAAGTTATTTTATTAATATATATAGTTTCTACAATAATCAAATAAAAAAATGGCCAAATTTGCCCTACCTTTTTGTTCCTGAAATTGGCCTGCACAAAAGCAGTATGGTTGAAACATTTGCTCACAAACTTTGCTGTCTCCGAAAACTGAAAAGTACCAGATAATTATATTACATAGAATCAAACCATGTCAATAATATGGTATGGTACAATTTGATAGTTAATTGGTTGTTCAAAGGAAAAGGGGGTACCATAGGAAGAAAACTAATCCAAGTAATTAAACCTAACACCCAAAGGCAAAATTGGCACTGATGAAGAAAGAAAGAAACAATGACATACAGTAGTCTCCGTTAAAAGCCAAGACTTCCCAAGATCACGGCCATCGCGCGAAACAAAATATTTTCTACATACATTAACCCCCTTAGAGCATGATCACTCAGAGTGACCCGACCATAGAGCATGTTTTCATGCTGACCTGGGACCAAAATGTAGCCAAAGAATTGAATTCAATAGCATTCTCTGTGAGAATTCTGGTCATCTTCTTACTTACATGATCTCCAAAAAATCATCTATTTCAATGCATTAAAGACAGCTTCAAGTCTGTGACCAAGTATACTACCTTGGGAACTTGGATGAAAAGGTTTTTAAAAATCAAACTTGACGCTTACATTATACATTTCCTCCCTCTACCAGAGTGAAATCTGTCTAAAAGTAAAAGCCCGGTCTTGCTTAAAGCATAATTTTCTCGTCGCACAAAGACTGTGCTCTAGTGGAAATCAAAACAGAAAATTTCACTCACTTCTACAACATTCACAAAGTCATTTTCTCCAAGCGTGTTGAGAATAGACTTGACTGCATTTTTCATCAATTGCAAGGATTGACCGTAGGTACTACCACTCCTGTTGACACAACAAACAATATGATACATAATATTTCAGGGATTTTTTATTTTCTAATTAGCTTTAGTCGAGGGATAGGACTCTGGACGTGACAGAACACGGGGCAACTTTGCCTTAACGGCTTGGTTTGCTTCGACAAACAGTGGTAATTAATTCTAACAGACCAAATCGGTTTTTGGTCACTTAGAATAAATCACCATCGTCTGACGAACCAAACCAAGCTGACAGTACCAAGTTGTCCTGTATTCTGTCTCGTCCCACCACTATATTTGAACAGAGATAATATATCACAATACTTTCTAGTTTTAGGAATGTGAAATTCAAATAACATGTTGCACGTTCATCCTTTTAAATACATTAATACTCGAGCGCTTAGTCCAATGATAGGACTAGTTAGAAATTTTGTTCTGATCCCAGTACTTTTATTTCTACTGACATCTAGTAACGATAACACTAAAACAGCGTTAATGCAAATAGATTGAGCTATTCCAAACATTCCTACTGAAACAGATATTTGCGGGCCACATCTGACCCGCAGATCAAATCTGAGTGACAAGTCAAAATATTAAAAGAAAGATAAGACGCATCCTTCTAGTGATTAAATTCATCAACACGCTCAATGATAATAATGAGTGGGCATGCGTTCAGCCATCAAGCACTTAGCATTCTTAAAAGCTTAGCCCCTTGAAAAACGTAATTGAATGACACAATGAGCAGGTAAATGACTTTGATAAAAATATAGAGTATGTTCATTAAGTCCAATTATTGACAGCACAAAACAATAACAAGGTGATCATGAATAAATTTTCAAAGCTCAAGTGTATATATATCAATATGTTAAATATAAAAGACACTTACGTATCTATCAAAATCAGCATATCCTTTGGGGAACTTGAACCTTGAGTATACCTTGAAAGGGAGCGTGGGTAGAATATAACCAGTCAATTAATCATATATGTATATATAATATTATCATGAGGCAGCGGAGGATAAAAAATAAATTTGGTAAATCTATTGCCGCCTTATATCATTCAATAATTCTTATGATGTTGTGTAAAAATATTCATGTTCCATAATAGTTTCCATTTGTCATCATGTATTTATTATTTATTATATCCAACATCTCGAGAGCAACATATTGATACTTTCAACAAACAAACAAAAATTGTGCTGGAAATGAAGATTGAGTTCGCAACCCTTTGGTCATGAGTCCAACACCCAAGTCCCTCTGCCATGTTTCCCCAATATTATTTTTTTCATCAACGAGGCTAACATTTAAAAAAGAAAATTATAATCTAATCGTCAGTTATACTAATTGTAGCTTACAATCACTTTTTCATTTTTTTTAAGTTTCAAATATATTTGTATGATGCATCAATATAGAAAATGAAAATAGAAACGCTGTAGAAACGCTGTAGAAACGCTGTAGAAACGCTGTAGAAACGCTGTAGAAACGCTTGGCGTCATTTGGGGTATTTAATTGACAAGAATTAACTAACCACAAAAATGAACAATTAGCTTTAGGCCCTAGTGAAGAAAATTTGGTATTTGTTTCATTGAGTTTATCATTTTCAATAATAGGAGTAGGTAGAAGGTGAGTACTTACCAAGACTGTCTCCTCACATCGTACAAATCAACACCATCAATATTCCAATTGGTTGCTGGTAGAAGAAATTATGCAAATGGAAAGTTTGATAATAACTATTTTATGTGTTTTACTTACAACCACTATGAGAATCCACCTAATGCTTACCTTAGTTTTGTATGTAATAATACATTGACAAGCTTATTCTGAAATGTTTAGGGCTGTTCACAATATTTCATTTTGATAACATTATTATATATGAGGCATACATAAAGATGAAATAATGGGCACGCAAAACAAAAACCTCCCCTGAATTCACTCCTTACGTAATTAATGTTTTTTAGCACGTTCTAGTTTTCTGCAATAAATTGATAAAAATTAAAACCTCTGAACTTACTGGCAGATTCAGTGATGTATAAAAAGTAAGCCTTCTGCTGTTTAAGTGTTACAAACTGATTTGATGCTTGCGAGCGGTGGCACATGTTTATTGCATCATGTCTTGTGTTGAAAGCAAGTCAATACTGTGATTCAATCCAAATGACGCCATAACCCAAATCATTCAAGCAGCCACGTAATGGTGCTGCTTCCAAATGAAAGGCAGCAATTGCATGTCTGGCAACGGGTCTCACACCTGACTAAATAAAATTTATTAATCCAAGGTGGAAATTTGTCTTTAGAGTCTATTCCGAGGTGAGACTGGAATAACCCAGGCATCAGCGCCGCAAAGTGAGATCAAGGTCTTGAGAAAAAAATGTTGTGCTTCCACCGGGATTTTAAGTCACGACCTCTCGAACCAAAGGCGAGTGACTTAACCTCTGCGCTACCAGCTCCCAAACCAAAATTCAGGTCTGGTCATGAAGGGCCAGTCAGGTCCGAATTTAACCAGGGGTGAGACACATCGCCAGACATGCAATCTCTACCTTTCATTTGTCTGGGTCTTACAAACTGACTTGAGGCTTGAAACTTGTGACACAACACGTCAACCATATTAAGGCTTGTGGTGAGAGCAAGTGAATACATGGTTCTGATCAAAAGGTGACAAACAGTCTATCTTTCAGCTCTCATTCATGCTGTGACTGGCAGTGGCTGATGTGACAAAATGTACCGTTGACTACCATTGGTGAGACGTTGAGATTCAGGTTAGACGTAGACACGCAACACAAGTCAATCAAGTCGTACCAAAATCAGAAAATTGCATCCTTTCCTTTGATGGACAAACTTGTATGTGCCTCGTACTAAATGTCTTAAAGCAAACTGTAGGGTGCCGTGGACAGCGAATAATTAGTCTTGATAATTTGGTACAGGTCTAAAAGTTACATTCTACAAAAACGCAAAATTCTAAGACCGTCTTGGGTTCATTTCATTTCACGCGAGTAACTCACCGGGATAGGTTCTCATGAAACCAGACTGAGATCCAAAGTATTGCCACAATATATCAGGGTCATTGTCATAATTTTCTTTGAACTGCGCATCCAAACCATCAGTCCAGTTCAGACCATTGAGAATGTCATTGCCTGAGAGAGAGAGATGAAACAAATAATTTTTAAATTTCTAGTTAGAATTAATTTAATATCCATTTGGGTACTTTCCGGGGCTATAGGCTGGAAGAGTCTTGTTTGAATATTTCAGTAACATTGTTATCATAATCAACTCTGCAATATCGATGGATATCGATCCAAAGCCAGCAACTACTTGATCCACAAAATAATTCACAATAAGTAGTCGAATGAAGGAATGAGGTCTGCCAGAGGCTAAACATCTGAATAAACGGAAATGCAGGAAAAAAAAGATAATGGAATAGCTTCAAGTGTAAAACAAATAACACAAAAATAGAACATTTCGGGCATCCCCTTGTTCAGGTAACAAACACAGAAAACGTGAGCGATTGGAACTCTTTGGCTGACAAAGCAGTGAATTGTAAAACAATGGAGACATTCAAAGAATCATTCCCTTCTCAATTTGACAAACTCAATTTCTAATTCCTTCAATCACAACATCATGGAGTCACGACACTCTCCAGTGACCATAAAGATGTCCAAACAGTGATCAGGAAAACAGCCCAAGCTGCGAAATCCGATGACTTTGATAGCGGAAGTCAAGTCAAATAATATAGTTTAAAATGTTGTCCTTAAGAGCATTGCTTATCCAGGTTTTATCCAGTGACGTGAAGCGGACAGAGTGACAATGCCACCCTTCTGGATATGACGCTGGTCTATCGCAAATTACTTCCCCAGCTGTAAGCTGGTATCCATTTATACACATGGGTCCATTGAGGCAATCAGAGTTTCTTGCCCAAGTAAAACAACGAGGATATAAATATTTGTAAAAAATATTAAAACCTACTGCCTTCATAAATCTCCACTGGAATGTGTACGCTCGAAAAATTAAAGTTGACATCTTTCCCAAATCTCTCTGAATACTCCATGGG
>JARFNW010042515.1:0-14254 GCA_031763155.1 Dirona albolineata | reverse complement strand
GAGGAATGGATGGATAGATAGATAGATAGATATCTCCCTCCCTCTTTCTCTCCCTCCTCCTCCCCCTCCATCACAACAGGTCACTGGGATGATGCTTACATATAATTTTTTTTTTTTTTGTAGTTTAACATATAATGCTAGAAAATAGCATTGATTTGACAAAAGGTTTAAACTGGCAGTGACAATAATTTTTTTTTAAAGGGGTGAAAAAATAAGAGATTGAAAGGGAACACAAAAATTGATTTTTATTTCTTTTCTATTTTTGTTTTCACAGAACTGATGTAAAATCATTGCTGATAAATTTGCAAACAGGTATGATAATATTTTCTGATTCCTTATTACATACTTTCAGTTTTTCCTCATTCTGCCTTTTACACCAGAACCTTTGTTTTTTTAAGAGTTTAAAAACTCTTTTCATTGGGTTGTTTTTTTTTTTACTATCAGATAGAGATCAGATGGAGAGATATAGATTACAACTCTTTTCATGAGATAAAATATTTACATATTATGTTCCATCACAGCGTACAACAAGCTACTTGTGATGCGGGACAACGAATCCTTGGGAACAGCACAGCTGCAAGAAGAAGCAAGTTGGTTTATGAGGATAAGTGAGTTCTCAATATGAAAGTATACACTCATAATAATATGTGAAATAGCCTGAGAAAAATGACTGCATGGTACATTTTTATACACATGCATATTTTACTTATTCATATGCAGCAGACATTCCTGATGATTATACTATATGAATTTTTCAAATTGCTCGAAGGGTTCCCAAAATATGGATGATTTTGTCAAAGGGGATAAGAAAACGTGTTTTTGAGAAAAAGTGTGTTAAAGTTTTCCCATTATTTCGGCATTAAGCACAAATCTGTACAGGTTTGTATACAGTGGCTGGGCTCTTTGGCGCAAATAATGCCATGGCACAAGTCAGATGACTTTGTAGATTTGTTTGAGCCTTTGCAACAATAATATGTAATTTAGAGCAAAACAGACGCCATTTGCAGCACAGAAGCCACACTGTGTCATAAATCTATATTAGCTACAGAGTCCCGTTGGCATTGCCGATTAAAAGTAGTGGTGCCACTCATTCCAAGCAGCAAGCCACGCCACCGTTTGTATGAATGATGTACTTGAATATTAGCTAAGCCTTGGGATGAATTACTCATATATATGAACATCTGGTGTGTTTAGTAGAGAAAAGTGGCATAGTCTTTCAATTTGTGTTTTAGTAAATGAATGATGTAGTTGAAATTATAAGTTTGGGTTATTAGAGTATTTCAATTCCATGAAATACTTTTTCCATCATCATTTTGATCAAGAAGTATTGTCCAATAGGCTCTCCAAACACATCATTTCATCGAAAAGCTTTCGAGTAATAATATTTCGTCTGATAAAATCTTCATTTGTAATTTTCTAAGGTATGGCTTACAGTATTGCTTTTGTTGTTGATGTATTATATATGTTTTTATTTACTTTCAAGTTGTAATTTTTGAAAACTTAAAACCATATTCCTAACTCTTTTTAATTCTTCATAGTTTTTCTTGAGTATAAAGATAATCCTCATTTTATTATGATATCTGTTTGTTTTTTTATATTTTGTTTGTAGCGTGGAACCTGGCATTGCAATCAGAGCAAGATCCTGCTGTCATGAAAGATTTCTTTGTTCTATGTTCCCAGGTCAGACACAGATTATACCCCTTTCTCTCTGAGCATACAAGTTAGCCCTCTAACATGTCCAGAAGATTTGTTTAACTGAGTATTGTTTTATTGAGATCTGTCATAAAACTCTTTCAGTATTATGACTTTGTTTAATGCAAATGCCTTGAATGTAAACAACGTCATTGACCCAATATCTATATTTTGATGCATTCACCAACTGTGTATGTCTTTGACACACAAAAAGGTTGTTACATGGAATTAGTTCTTTTCTTTTTTTTACTATAAAATTTAATCCAAAGTGGTTTCGTTGAATACTAAAAAGTATTGGAAGAATGGCTGATACTGATTATGATTGATTGTCACTAGGTGTGACTTGAAAATGTTCATCCCCCTCCCCCCCTCCCCCAAATCCAAATCGTAACAATTAATGTGACCATTTTCGCTACAGGCAACTATTCTGAACATATTTTGTAAATTCAATTTCTCATTTCACCACTATTGCTTTGACTGCTAATACGCCCATTGCAACTGCTTCTGCAACTTAAAAAAAAGAATACTGAAATATGCTTCAATTATTTTGTTTTTGATTGTAGGCCCTATTCCCATGTTATATCAATAACAATGATGGTGATGGTGATGCTCGTGATAAGAATGATGATGATGATAATGATAATATCAACGATGATAGCTATACTGATATCTGTACCATACCATCACTGTGTATATATTCCAGTTGTTATCCCTGTGTGCCACTGATGTTAGTAACCATAACAAATACCAGACCTGCCTTGTGATGGCTGATGCTTCTTGTTTACAACTTGCCAGACAAGAGCAGGACAAGGTTGCCCAAGTAAGGACAATGTCTATTGAGCCAATGCAGATCTTAGTTACTGGTTATAAATATGTTAACATTCTCAACTGTTATCATTGTTTCATAGCTGATTCTAGATGAAGAAAAAAAACCCACTTGGCTTAAAGTGGGTACTAATTTGCATCAAAGTAATGGCAATTTAACATTAGGATCCAGAAACGTAACAGATAGAAGCTCATTATGATGGGTTCATTATTTTTGAATGATTTATTTGTGGTACACTTTAGGGTCTTTCATGATACCTGTTCCTGTTTAATGATTTGGGTGTCTTCATTTGAAATGAATTAGTATCAGTTTCAGAATATTTACATATATTATATATTAATTTTTTTAACCTTGTAGATTAAACATAGGCACAAGAACATAGCAAACACTGTTCATATTGAAATTACAAATTAGATTTTTACTTCTTTTTTAATAATTTTTTTTTTTGGCCCTTTTGTTGGAGACCCCCTATTTTGTTTCTAGTTTATCATATTTAATTAATTTGGATATTGAATTGGTAAGTTCAACATATTTATGGGCTTTTGAAAACAATATTGGAAAACTTTGCAGAATAGGATAGATTAGTAAAGAAGAAAATAATATGAAATAAAAACGGAGAAGGAACAACTTATTGACTTCCAAACAACAAACAAGAAACTAGATAAAAACAACACCATACAATTTGAACATGAATTTGGATACTTAATTAGATAGGAGTGATGGAAGCAATGCAGAGAATGACCGGTAGAGATAGATTTATTTATCAACCAAGCTTAGGATTAGAGGAAATAAAAGCCATGAAAGAACATTATGATAATAAAAGAAAAGAGACTCACTCAGCAGTCATAGCAGATTCCAAATTATAGCTCCAAATAGGTTGGCGACAAAATGTATGATAGAGGTGGGGAACTCTCAGATCTTTAAGACTACCAAAACATAGACTGTCAAACATTCATAATGCGTGCAGTGATGAGAGACGAAGGTACATGATAAGTGAATGGAGATTGAAGTAAATCAAATTAAGTGTTGATGAGAAGTCTCAAGACTAAAACACTTAAAACAGCAACCGCAGGCACAGCTCACTCATGCAAAAACCAAAGAGAAATAAGTTGCACAATTTTTTACATATATACAGTCTACTGCCAGTTATCCAATTGCTAGTTATCATCTGACATAACCGACAGAATACAGTAATTATCACCTGAATGGTGACATGGACAGCCCCTACTCGCCACCAGGCAAATTCACTTATCCGCCATTAAGCAGAGATGGACGATGTCGGATAATTGTCAGTAGTCTATGTAACTTTGAAGCTGACTCAAGATGAGTGCTTAAATAAGATAGTTTTTTTGTTTGACCAGATGAATCTACTTGAAGAGGTTTTACAGCATATAGAAGAATACAGACTTGCAGATAATCAAGCGCAAAACTCTTTATGGGCACAAGGTAATTTTTAATTACAAAGAAAGAAAGGAAGACAGTATTTTACTTTTACTTTCATATTAATTATTTAGGATCTAAGACACTTAATTTCATTTAACCAAATATGCATTTTTAACGTATTCTCTAACAACATATTTCATAGTCATAGTTTTTATTCTTTCACTTTGGTATTCAAAGATATCAGTGAGTTGGCTGGGAAATTGTTTTAATGATATTCCCTCATTTCTTCAAATGAAATCTAATTTATGATTGTCTAATATGATTTTTTTCCCCCTGGGTGTAGACAGATGATTTGCTTAGTTGTTTTTTTTTCATCTTGAAAGGCAAAGGGAAAAGATTAAGGAATCCTTCTTTAGAATGTGTGGAGGTGCAGTGACCGAGAGGTTAGACATTGCACTTCATCCATGTAAATGGCTTGGGTTTGAGTCTGTTCTTCTGCATTGTATTATTATCCTTCAACAAGGTGCTTTATTTCAATTGTCTCCCTCGTATTCAAGGTACCAGCTCATAGCTCTGGAAGTAATCTGTGATAGAGACTAGTGTCCTCCATCATCACTTTTTCTGCTACGGATACCGGACTCTATTGGCCAAAAGATTCCACTGGACTTACTTACATTTACCTTAGAATTCCAGTGTTCAAACCATTTTGTAAAACTCTCTTGACTTATTTGTACTGGTGAGCAGTGTTAAGGCCAGTACGCAAAACTTTGACACCATTTTTTGAAAGATCCAAGTGTGTCTACGGCTCTCAACCACCCTACAGTTGCTATAGATTGAGGATTTAAGACAAGTGGGTGATAAGGCATTTCCCACATACTTTTTTTTGCATTTCTTCACTGAATTTCTTTTCTGCAGGTCCATTGCAAACATCTTCTTCTTCTGATATTCTCATGCTGATGTACGAGTTTGAAGCCTTGTCCAAGTTGAACCACCCCAGGGCTGAAGCCGTTTTGGAAAGGGCTCTCACTTTGCCCAAGCCTGACCCTAACATTTTTCACACTCTCGCAGGTACACCCAGTGAAATTTACAAGTTTTCTTTTTGGAGTGTTTGTAAGAATTGAATGAATCCTTGTCCATGCTAATTATTTTGCAGTACGGTAAGTCAGTAATATGTCTTTGCTGGTTTCCCTTCAGTTCCTTTAAACCTAGTAAAGTTTACTGGTGGGACAGTGAAGCTTGTGTCAGAAGGATACACTCTGCTGTGATATTTGTAGAAGTGAACAACAATTGTGGCAGAATTTAGTGAAACTCAAATACCCATCATGTTTAAATCAGGCACGACATTCTGCGAGTTACACCCAAGGAATGCATACTGGGCCTGTGTGAATTTGATAGAATATATTTAAAACCAAACCTTTCATTTGTAGGTGAAGTTGATTTAAATAGGAGTTTAACAATGTGAGTTATCCAGTACATGAAAAGCGAAAGAAAATCTGAAGTGGAAGAATCAACAAGCTGGTTAAAACAATAACCATGAATTGCGAGACGTTGCACCTAATGATTATTCGTATTCGACACTGTCAGCTCTTGTTTGGCTGAAAAGCAGCGACAGTTTGAGCTTATGATCAGCGAGTGCCATACCCCCATGGACAGTAGGCTGACACCTTGCCTACATACAAAGAAAAGACAATATTATTGTATCGATTATCTTATTGAATTGTGGATTTACATGAAACACGTTTCCTCTAAAGAAACATGGCTTGAAACTGTTTTCCCCATCATCAATAATAGTAGTAGTTTGTATCACAAGGTAAGGCAAGCACTGTATACCCTGGTTTTCCCCACGGACATGACTGATTTAAATATTGTAGGCATATTGAGAAAATACAGACAAGCATATTGGGTCAGGGCTCAGGGATGATATCTTTTTAACTTTTCAAGTGTTGCAGATATGATGAGGCATAGTTGGTCAAAATGCACTAAAAATACCAAGTTCCATTTTGTTAATTGTGTAGAAACGGAGGCTCTCTGCCATCACTACTTCTTCCTACTACCCGTTCTATTTTTTTCTTGATTATTAAAAAAAAAATTCACATTGGGTGTGGGTGGTAAGCAAATGGCTGGCGTTGGTGTACCTGATAGGGATAATACGGTAGGTTATTTTTTAGTAAACACTGGTATAAACTTAAAATGACAGCTGACAGTGATAAAATCCTGTGTACTGAAATAACTGTTGGAATTAATTCTCCTTGCCAAAAACAGCTTTAGCATCAGATCCACCTTCCAAAAATGTGAGCCTGAGCATGAGGGCTCTGAAAGTTGCCATCAGGATGCATCTTCAAAAGGAAAACCCAGATTTTGAGAAATGTAGGTGAGTGATTTTTTCCAAAAAGGAAGGTAATTTAAACTTCATAGTTTGTGTTTATGTAATATATATTCATATATTAAAAAATAGATATTTTGTTGATACTATGAATGTGGATGAACCTGATAATATATTATGTTGTTTTTTTCAGCGTGGACGTAAGGAGTTTGATAGAATTGTGTATGAGGAGCAATGAAACAGAAGCTTTGAGCTACTTCAAAGAAACACTAGAAATGATTAACAAACGAGCAAAGGTAGGAAGTTCTTCTTTTTCTTCTCTTTACTTGCAAACCATGTCTCGTGTATATTCCCAAACACTGAACATAAAAATTTAGTTAAAAATTAAATGTTCACAACTTGTCAGGCTATTTTTAAATTATCTAATGAGGCAGCTTCGACGGCGTCTAGTGGTAATTTTCTCCTTAGTCAGATTGTTGATGGAAAAAACGACTGCTGGTATATTTGAAGTTTTGATGTTGGGACTTGATATCTTTAGTGATGGCCTCTCATTTTGGATACAGCACCACTTGGTGTTAGTACAGTGGTGCTTCATGTTTTACAGCAATCGGAAATAACGAGAACCCGGCAATAGCGAGACTTTTTCAAATCCCCGTTGTTTTTTCTTATTATTTCTCTATTAAAGAAAGAGCTGTTTTATCAATATCAAGCGATCCAAAGACCTGGAATAACGAGAACTCAAAACGAGTTATTTTTCAATAATTATCGTAATTTTCAACAACACACATTCAAACACACATTTGTAAGACGCATTGACAATAAATTGAATAAAGCCGTAGAGTGGGAGAAAATACACGGTCACATGCTAGTAGTAGTAGTTGTAGTAGTAGTAGTAGTAGTAGTAGTAGTAGTAGTAGTAGTAGTAGTAGTAGTAGTAGTAGTAGTAGTAGTAGTAGTTAGTAGTAGTAAGCCTACAGACCACTGCCCCTAGCTAGTACACAAAGCATTATCGATTGATTCTTACCAAAGCGAGATATTAATATTAACATTAACCCTAAACTAAGTCATTGGGATACTTATTGATTGTTTCCCTTGGCAATCGGGAATAACGAGAGCTTGGGAATAACGAGTATTTTTGCTTGGAACGGAGGCTCTTGTTATAACGAGCTCCACTATACACTTGACTCCATATCAACAAGCCCTTTTGATATTTTGTATAGCATGATGATTTTTGCTCTGTTTATACATGACTCTAAAGTGGGCCATTGAAGGGCTCCGTGATCTGGGTGACTGCTGGTGGTCAATAATATACTCTTCGCCACTCTATGACTGAGAAGGATGCAATTGGCAGTGCGCATTTGTGGAAATTGAAGAGGATGCTGCCTTGTCTGGTCTCTTGTGGACATAATCAATTCATTTTGTTGGCAATTTTCGCTACATGCATAAAATGGCAACACACAAGTGCGTTAGTAGAGTAAGATTGACAGGCAGTCGACCTTCCTGACACTTCACCCCTTTGCCCTGCAACAGCCGATGAAATTATATCCGCGATGACACAATTTTTGTTTGAGATGCTCGTGTTGGGTGTTTGAGACCACCATGTTGCTAATACGATGAAATACAGCAAAGAAATTTAAATGGAGAGCAGAGAACGGTTTGTGATTTTAAGATGTGCATGTTCAAGATTTGTATAAATGTTGTATATTTTTCTGATTAATTAAGATTATTAGGTCTTTCTCATTGATTATATATTACTATTGTTAGAACTTGTTTGATCATAAAGTCAATAAATCTAATTTCCTTCCATTTCATCAGGATCTTTATCCTGAAATAGAACTCCTATGGCTGATGACAAAGTCTTGGAATCGTGGACTCCAGTATTTCAAGTCAGTTATTGCTCCATTTATATCACACTTTACAATTACTTAATGACATAAGCAGTTTAAAACACCAATGTTGAAAACGGGAATGTAAACCATGTCTACAACAGTACCTCCTGTTTCCAGCTGTTAGTAGGTAAGAACCCTTGTTCCAGCCCAATATTGAGTCCGATGGGGAAGCGTCACTGATGTCCTATGCACCTTTGGGGACGAGGGGCCTTGATTTTTTGTTATTTTGTTATTTTTTTGTTGGCACTGATTATATCCTTCCGTCATTTTTTTCTGGTCTTGTCTATTGTCTTTTTGTGGCACTGCATTATTTTGCTGTTTTCAAGTGTTTGTCATCATGTCAGGTCCTACTCCACCTTCATCCTTGTGTCTTATTTTGTTGAAGTTAAATACACGAAAGCAGGATTATCGTACTTCCCAGCTATAACACATTTAATGTAATGAGGGTGGTGATAATGATTATATAATGATACTATGGAGATGGTTTGCTTAGCTATTAGGTTCAAATCCCTTGTTAATAGTTTGTTACATGTTCCCTATAGTACCATGATTAAAGTGTAGGGACCAGCTCTCTGTCTGGCCGAAGCCAGTGTACAAGGCAGAAGGCATCGATGCGCAGACCCAGGTAAAACCTATCAAGGTTAAGTGCAAATCTGTGCCCCACTAGTACACATGGCCTTACTCAGAGCTGGAAAATCTAGATCAAGATTTTTAAGGCAAGCAGGGGATCAGTCCACTGTGCCCTTGTAAATAGTATAAGACAGAAATATCACTTGTGTCGCTGGATATCATTTTCATCCCACTCGTTTTGATTAAGTATGTTTCTATCTTCAGCTGCAACAAATTCATTTTAGCGGAGCAATGGTGTAGTCTGAGCATGAGATTGCTAAAACATCTACCCTCTGCTAGAACTGACTATGAAGAGCAGGTATTAATCAAATGTTTTGAAAGCCAAGTAAAAGTTTGTTGTTTTAAAGAGTGATTGTAATGTAAATTGAGGGAAAATGAAGAATAGAAAAAATATTGATCATACCTTAGACCATGAATAAATGAATTTGAAAGTAAAAAAATGAAATAATTCAACAAGAATCAAAATATGGCTATTCATGTAGGTGTTGGTAATTGAGGCTGCAATTTTTTTTACTAATGTCTCCAATGTTTTGAAAGGATAAAATACATTTTAATAATAATAATGATATGGTCTTTATTGTCCATGAAAGGCAATAAATTGTTTGGTTAACAAATTAATGCTCATTTTGAAACAGAAAAATTAACCCTCTGCTCATTTCCAATCTCTCACCCACCAACATGTGGATGAAAAAATGGAATTAATGTGCAAAGCAATCATATATAGTGCTGTGTGTTTGTTTTAGTTTTTTATCTTTTTTATTATATATTTTTATTTTTTTATTTTTTGTTTTTTTTGTTTGGCTATTTGTTATATTTCGTAGAGGCATTGTCCCTCACTGTTTTTTTATGTTTGAGTGTTTCTGTCCCTTTGTGTCGTCGCTTGACGAAGGCCTTCGGCCGAAACGTCGTTTGTCTTGTTTTGTCTTTTGTTTTGTAGGTTGTTGGGTTTTACTTTTACGCTACTTCCCTTTAGTCCATGGGCAGACTAATTAAAGTATAGATTTATTCATAGACCTCTAAGTCATCTAGAGAGAGGGAAGCAAATGAGAATTGTTTAAAATGCTGAAGATACCACTATTGAAATAACTGTTCTTAACATATTAACGATTAGTTGCAAAAATGCTTCTACCTACAGATGATGCCTTTGTATGGAGAGATAATGAGTTGCCTGGAAAGGGAAGGGAAACAAACTGTGCCTGAAGAGTAAGTGAATTCAGTTCAATCCTTGTGGAGGGCTGCTGCTTGCGTCTTGGTTTTCTTTACACTGAAAACACTCAAATAATAATGTACATTTAGTGCCCCAAACTATGACTTGTCTCGGTTTTCTTTACTCTCACTCAAAGCACACAACTAATAATGTGCATCATTTAGTGCCACAAACTTTGACAACTGTTACTATGACATTCTTTTAACAACACATGAGTCAAAATTAAATATAGACTTGGAATGAACTGCCTATTGCAAAATGAAGACAGTAAAGTGTTGATGTCAATTAAAATGCTTGACCTTTGTACTTTGTTCTAAGCTTATAATTATAAGATAGAGCTTATCATTTTGAAATGTATTTCAAGCCATCTACATAATAAAGAAGACTATTGTAAACAGGAACTTAAAGTAAATACTGTTTTCCATTGACTCCATGAATGAGGTTTGATCAAACTGGGGAAGAAGAAGAGTAAAAGGAAACGGATCAGGTTTTGATTGATATTGATATGTTGTGTATTTGAGGAAATTATATTGATTAACATGTCATAAGTTATATTCTATATTGCAATGCCCAAAAACCAGTTTTCCAGAAATGGATAAATCATTTTCATCTTATCTTATCTTATCTTGGAGGTGCAATGGATGAGTGGTTAAGTCAGAGAAGGTAATGGGTTCAAATCCTACCCAAGTCACCTTGTTAATCTCTTTACTTTACTCCAATTGCCTCACTTGACCCAGGCAAAGAAATGGGTACCATCTTACAATTAGGGAAGTAATGTGGGATGGACCAGCATCCTACCCAGAAAGGTAACATATTGCCACTCTGTCTGCTTCATGCTATGGGAACTGGGATAAGCACCGGCTCTATGGGTTTCGAGGCTCTTAAGGTTGTAACTTTTTAAATTTTTATCTGGGTTTCGAGGCTCTTAAGGTTGTAACTTTTTAAATTTTTATCTATCTCAACTTAAAATTTGGATCATCAAGCCATTTCAGGTATTGAAAGATGGGTGGGCAATTATTTCAAGATTATGTGCTGTAGCATCTTATACCTCTCAACAGGCTAGGCAGGAGTGACATCCACTCACTGAAGTATTCTGGCTTAGCTCAAGTATATTGCTATATAATTTTTTATTATTTTTGATATGCATGAAGAATGTTTTATGCCCTTCGAATGTTTTATGCCCTTTTGAGGATTTCATGGTAGTCAGCAAACCAGTCAATTATTTACAGTCTTTGATTGCACAGGTAGCCTATTTTGGCAGGTCTATTATTTGACACTCCACTTTCAAATATCTTCAATCATGACATGATGATTGCATGCACAATGAATGATCAACTGTAAATGATGGATCTATAAACTTGAGGCCCTGATAATGGCTATTGGAGAAGATTAAATCTTATGGACCTGAAGGATTTTAAAGACTTTACTTTATTTGTGTTTGGCTTAAAATGAAAAGCAATCAGTTACCAGGGCTATTCAATTTTATCACATATTCTGTTTACTTTTACCATTACACATTCGGTTAATATAGATATTTATACCACCACACTCCTAATTGATGGCAAGAGAAAAAAAACTACCATTGCATAGTGTTTTTATATTTTACATGTGAAATATCACTTATGAAAATATTCATGTACCTAATCAAGCAGACGCCACTGTTTTGCTGAGAATACATATTTAACAATACATGTATTATGATGTTTACGTTAACACTGCCTGGCGAGAGATAGGAGTGAGGCGAATATGAGTAGTAAGATGATGGATTGAATGGAATCTGGAAATGTCCAGCTCAGCTATTAGGTTAAAATCCCTTTCAAAGTGGTATCAAAAAAGGTGGATCACTCATGTTACTGGATATTATTTTTATCCCCCTTGTTTTTATCAAACGTTTGCATTGATGCTCATTAAAACTTGTAGAATAAAAGTGATATCCAACAAGACTTGTTCAAGTTCAATAACAAAGTCTTTGTTTGTATCCAATGGTAAGATGCTGAATTAATAAAAAATGTCTATATTATACACACTGTATTTCAAAGTCACCAGACTTTCGTGAAATTTGATACCTGGGGTTTCAACAGTCTCAAGTGATATTATTCATGTATTATGCATTTGCACTTTAAACATGATAGTGCAGTGATAGGGTTAATTTTTATCTTTATAGAACATTTGGCCCACCACACTCATATTCTATTTTTGGAGTAATCGCCCCTTATACGATGTAAGTGTAGAGGAGGAGGAGGGAAGACAAGATAAAAGGACACACAAAGCATAACCTCGTATATAAGGACTCTTGTGAACTATATTCTGACCTACAACTGTGGCACCTGGGCACTGACACAAAACAAGGCAGTAAACCTGGATGCATTTCATTGCATATGCTATCCAGTAGAAATTAGAAGCAAAATGCCTTACATATATTATGTAAATGCAATGTTTTAGAAAGTAGATGGCGCCTGTTTATATATACACACACACGGTCCATACTATCGGTCTGATCACAAATAGCGTCAGGATATTATTTTTATTTTTATTATTGGGGGCATTGAATTGGCGGCCGAAAAGTGAACAACTCGGTTGGTGTTGACAAGCAACATCTATCTTGGCTAGTGAATGGACGGGTGACCGCCTGGGATCGAAACCTGCCACGATAATATTATTTACATAATGAAATGTATTCGCTCAATGGCGCTTGTGTCCTTAGATAAGACATTTTGCCCTGCTTACCTTGTACTATTGGAGATAGACGTTAAATTAAGTCATATGAGCGCCCCCCCCCTCCCCAAGCAATGTCCGTTGTCCTTGTCCCAAAAGTGCATTCGCGCCCAACAAGCCGCGCGTGGCGTATAAAGTGTGGAGTGTTCGACGTCATTCCCGAGGCAAATGTAAAGCGCTTAGAGCATGGTGATGATCGTGAATAAGCGCTGTAAAAATGTACATTCACGTATATAACATTTACATTATTTACCATTCCATACTTGTTCCGTAACAACTTGTTTTCACTTGGTCAGCCAATATTATAAAGTTGTTACATAAGAAATTCATATATTATGACTGTAGTGTAAAACAAAACAGTTAACCTATATTTGGTTACATAATATATATTTAATGCTGGAAGCACGATAGTTTGAAAACCCAAAAGTCGTTCTATTTTTTCCCTCCCTTCTCAATACGACGACGTGACACCGCTGGCATAGGAGTAGGAGGAGTTTCCTCATCTAATGAACATCAAAGTTTAGTACAAAATTATTAAAAATGTCGGTAGGTACTTTCCGAATAACAAGGTCAAGCTTTGGTGGCAAACATAAGCCAATTAGCTTGTCCTGATCGGCCCTTAACAACGAATTGTTAAGCAAGTAACACCATACTACGTGGACTTAAATGTCAAGCTCCCACTCTAACGTTGATTTTCATTACAAATTAAAGCTAGCCATGGTGTTTCAATGGATCCTGGCGTAATGAGTTCAACGCCATTTCGATCTGTAAAATAATGTAATTGTATGTATTATTATTTTGTCAAACAATTTAGGTTTAAAACGGGACTGGTATCTGTCCTTGGAGTTGTTCAATCCGAAAACGCTTTGTGTCTGTGTCAATGTCAGCCAGACTCATTTATACACAATTACGTTTCGAGCTATGATACTCCGAAAATACGGATTCTTTATTAGTCTTAATTGCCAAAGAAAAATTGTTTCCATTATTAATTAAGGACTCTTCACGCCCTTTATGCAGTCAAATTGTTGGGTGTTTTTTTTTCGGAAAGGTCTGGCAAACCAATTCTGTTTAAATGCAACCAGGTACTCTATCGTCAATCCTTTCTACCGACTGCTGTAACATTATTATAATTCTCGAAGTGAGCGCATGTATTATTATTGTGTTTTGTATTTTGCATAGAGTATGTTGTATATTGTGTAAATCAATCGATGCTTTGTACCTCAATCACGTGCCTGAATTGGACAAATATAACCATCTTATCTTATCTTATTATACTGCAGCAGTGTTTATCCCAATAGTCTCCCAAATGTGTCAGTCAACAATCTCTGAGTACATGCTACATGTACTACAAAACAAAAAACCCCGCCAATAATGATAATAGTAATAATACTAATAATAGTAGTAGTAATAATAACAATAGTAATAATAATAATAATAATGATAATGATGATGATGATAATAATAATAATAATAATAATAATAATAATAATAGTCGTAGTAATAATATTAATGATAATAATAATAATAATAATAATAATAATAATAATAATAATGATAATAATAATTATAATAATAATAATAATAATAAT
>JARFNW010042404.1:0-14255 GCA_031763155.1 Dirona albolineata | reverse complement strand
GGGGGTTTGTTTTGTTTGGTTTGTTTTGGTTCGGGGTTTTTTTTTTGGGGGGGGGGGGGTTCTTGTTTATTTGTGTTTTATTGTTTTTGTTTTTTTGTTTTTTTGAAAATAATTTTTCTGGTTTTTTTTTACTTTTTTGTTTGTTTGTTGGGGTTTTTTTTTGTCTTTGCAAAAAAATATATAATGTGTTGTTGTTTATCCTGTCAGACAGTGTTGTCTATGATGTACAGTGAGGACCTGGATATGATAGTCCTTCTTTCATGCTATGGAGAGGCGTCCAGCTGTGACCAACAACTTACAGCTGTGGGATTCTATGACAATTGGAATGGAAAACTTCATCGCCAATTTGATTTAGCAGATGCTCCCACAGAAGAAGTGAGCCTATTTCTCTTTTGCTTCCAACCCCTGTTTTGAAAGATAGTTAAGATATTTTAAGGATTAAAAATGTAGGTTTGCAAGTACAAGAGCAGTAACAGACTCACAAATACTTTATCCTCAAGCAAGTTGTGTCAATAAAAGCTTTTCTCAATACCATACAGTGGAACACAGCTCCCAATGAAGCACGTTATACTAACAATACCTTCTTTTACCTGTAATTGGATTCACCTGACTCAAGGGAGGAAATAATTTAGTCTTTCCCATGGACTCAACATTGCCAGGATTCTCCAAACCAGGGATCTCACTATCTCTAACCCAGCAGCAAAATCACCTGGCCACCAGCGCTTTACAAGATACTCACGACTTGAGAACTTTTACTTCGTTGTTTTGTTATGTTATCCAAATCCCTTTATGCCGCAGAGCAGTGTAGGGGGCCAGTCCCATGCTCAGCCCAGGCACAAGGCACCATTATATAACCAACCAACAAATTAGAAAAAGCAAATTTGTAAGTCTTTAATTATCAGTATTTGCTTTCAAGTTTCTGTCTCTGTTCAAAAAATTGTTAGGAACTTACTTGTGTAAAATTTCACTAGGATGATGAGTCTGGTTTCAGTATTATGAAGAGTTCCTCTTACATTCTTAGAAATAAATGTCAGTATAGCCATTTTATTAGCTTATCAACTTCAATATGTCAGCCAAGTCATTCTGGTTCTGATACTTCACTGAATATCCTAATGATTTTCCTCCCATGGTGAGCATTAGAATTAGATGCTAGGAAAACTTTTTATAACCATATAGTATGCCCTGCACCTACTACTAATTGTAGTAGTAGTAGTAGTAGTAGTAGTTAGCAGTAGTAGGTAGCAGTAGTAGTTGTAGTTAGTAGTAGTAGCAGTAGTAGTAGTTAGTAGTAGTAGTAGTTAGTAGTCGCAGTAGTAGTAGTAGCAGTAGTTAGTAGTAGTAGTAGCAGTAGTAGTTAGTAGCAGTAGTAGTTAGTAGTAGTAGTAGGTAGTAGTAGCTGCAGTAGTAGTAGTAGTAGTAGTAGTAGTAATAGTATGCAAAAGTCAAATTAGTTGGGACATTTTTAGTCTTGATGTTTGAATAATGAAGTGTCATTCTGATTTTTATAATTTAGATCTTGATTATTACTTTTTTGATAGAGTGGCAGATATGGCTGCATGATATTTCATGTTAGAATTAAACATCTGCGTTTATCAACATTAAATTTCTTACTGCAAACTTTGTTTCTTCCTGATCAGGTTACTGAACGTTTTTTCACCTATGAAGGAGACACCATCACCCATGTTTTCAGGACTCTACAAGGCGCGATGGTATGTCACGTCTACAAATTTCAGCATGTTACTAAAGGAAATACTCAGGCTCAGAGGTCCACTCAAGCCAAACAATCTAGACGGAGACAAACAGCAAACAGAGATAGAAGAAGATAGTATTTTGTTTGTCATTTCATAAGAAAACCTTTTTTTTAAAATAATTTGTATCGAGGTGGGTAACACTGACAGCAAGTAGCTTTCAGTTGTTCATCGCCATAGCTACCCACATGAAAGGCCAAAAGAGACAGTGATTGGTGCTTATTCCTGTTCTCGTTACGTAAAGTGGGCAAGTGACGGTTTGAACAAGACGCTGATTAATCTACCCCTTTGGTAGAGAGAGGCAATACGTGTGAGGCATCTTGTGCATTGAAATGTGTCACAACCCGTGAATTCAGGTGCCCACTTTCCTCAAACACGTTCTCAGTTCATCCCATGTCAATGGAAATCACATAATGCTTGTCACTGTCACATTTTACTTTTGTCACAACACATTCCTATACTATGGTCATATCCAAATCAATCAATGTTATTGTTATTTACCTGTGTGTGTAAGTTTTATTTTAAAAGTCAAATAACAAAAACAGCACATATTTTTAAAGACAATTTAATTGTCAATATTGCACCAGTGAAAAAAAACACATGTCAAGTATGAAAGATACAATGGTACAGAAATTGTGAAATCTAAATCTTTTCATCAAATGATCTGTGGATGTAATGCCAACTTTTACTTGTTTCCTTGTTTTAGCAATTGCCTTGTAAATAGGTTAATGGCAATCTCTATCAACACATGAATAAAATGGAGAAAAAAAAATGTACATAAATTTATTTTCATTAGTTGGTTTTTTTTTGCTATTTCAGTATGCTTGCATATTATGTCTCCTTTTTCAAATCTGGCATTCATTTTCTCATTGGAGGCAAAACAAAAACTTGAGTGTCTATCACAACTGAATGGGGAATAAGACACCAAGGCTATAGAAAACATTGTGCTTGTTTGTCAATCAGAGCAACTTTAAATATTGGGCACTTTTACTCCTGCACTACAGCTGACTCTTTGCCTTAAATTTCAGATTTTTAAAAAAGTTTGTTGGGCTCAATAATATTATGTTCCTATTGACCACATGTCAAATAAGCCAGACAGTTCTAATAATGTATGAGCACACTCATTTAGACAAGACATGAATATGAAATGCTTTTAATTGTAGAAGGCTGGTCCCATTCCATCAGCTGGTTAGATTTGGTCAGTGGGTCGTCAATTGAATAGGCCTTCACCGTAGAGCGTATATTATATTATAAGCAAGTTAAAAAACAATTTCCAAAATCATTAGAAAAGTCCACACCGCACACATCTATCTTATCACTTCGATAAATCTAAGATTATTATATCAATCAGTATTTTTTAGAAGTGACACATACAATTCATTTGAGTATACAAAAACTGACCGTATAAGCAAAGTCAAGAACCAACTTTTCCTTTTGCTGTCAAAGGGAGCCTCTTGCCTCACTCAGGACAGTGAAAAATAAAATCAACTTTGATTTACATTTACAAGGATATTTAAATAACCAAAATGACTGTTAGGTTTCTTTAACTTTAATATTACCTTCAACACTGGCTTAAAACATTACTGACCCACAACCGTTTAAATAATCATAAGACAGCTGATTAATATTAATTTCGTTAAATGTTATTTTGTGAAGAATATCCCTGAAGTTGTATACATATATAATAGAATATAGAATATAATATAATATAGTAGTCAAACATGGATAAATAGGAAAGAGAGAAAACATCTGAATCGTTGACAATGTAAGGAATGTTATAACAGTCTCAAAAGAAGGAAGAAATGACAGTGTGTAGGTGAAGGTTGAACAAGCATCTGATAGCATTGCCAGCACCTTGGTAAATATGACGACACAGCACTCCAGCTCACATTCAAAGTCATCCCCTCTGAAGTCAAATCCCTTCTCTCGAAGCATATCTCCAAAATATTCATTACAAAGCACTCACCATTGCAGGTAATGGTATTGTCTATTGATTGGATCTGAAAAGTTTGTAACATCCTTTTTAATGAAGAGAGTGTGGGCACTGTTGGTCTAGTAGACAGAATGATAGTGGGATAATGTTTACAGTGCCAGTGAGAGACAAGAACAGAAAATAGAAAAAAGATTTTCGTCGACCGGGTGAATCGAAACCCATGCCTGCCATATGGCAACACCGCCTCGCCATGAACAGAAAATCAGGTCACAATAATGGCGGATTAGCTCAGAGGTAGTGAGTTGGTTTTCTGGTGCAGGCATGGGTTCGATTCCCGCAGTCAACGAAAATCTTTTTTCTCTCTCCTGTAGTTCTTGTCTCTCATTGGCACTGTTACATTATCCCACTATCATTCTAACATCCTTTTAAAGATTTGTCAGGCGGAACTTCATTTTTTAAAAATAATTTCCAAGCCTATCTACGACTTGTGGGTCCGTGTTTTGACAACTGAAAAGATCCTGGCTCGAGTCCGTTTCCACTCAGGACCTCTACTTCCCAAATTGAAGGCATTATACACCACACCAGGGAAGATCTTGTGGTTCGAGTAATCCGTAAAATAATACAGACGATCTAAAAAATTGGGTACTGTGTTTTATTACCTTCAGCTTTTTCATTGCTTTTTAGTTCTTACCATTTAGTTTCAAAAACATGATCGATGTGTCTTGTCCAGGCACACTATGAAACATCAACAAAACTTACGTCATACAGAATGAATATCATATTACATATTGAAATGCATAAATACAATCTTACCGAAACTGTTTTTGCACTATTTTCATTTTATCTGCAAAGAACATCAAACTCAAGAATCTGGAGATGTTAATTAAAATGTTCAACCCATATATTTTTAAAATCTTTGTTGTCTCTCACTATCAAAGATTGGAATTACTTGCTAAAGACTGTGTCAATAGCACCTGGCCTGAGCCATTCAACTAGACAGCAATGAAACATTCATAATGGCCTTAGCCTGGATAGACTCACCCGTTTTCTCCATAATCAATGCTCAGATTTGAGCCTATTTGCAAATACAGAAACAATTTTTTTAAAGAAACTTCTTTATCCCATTCTATTTGGTAAAAATTTGCAAACACAAATCATTTTAGATGCCACAAACATGTTCAGTCAACGAAAATCTTTCTTCTATTTTCCGTCCTGGTCTCTCACAGACACTGTTACATTATCCCACTATCATTCTGTCTACTAGATCATCAGAGCCCGCTCCCTCTTCATTTATTTGCACTTAAACAGAATACATTGCTGACTGAATATCACTATAATAATATCAACATAACATTTTCATGACAGTTGAATTATTATTATATGTATATTTTCTTCGTTGCACCTTTCACCATTCAAGAGTAATACCAGGGTTTGTTTTGTTAGGTTACTTTTTCTCAGTATACACATTTCTCACTTTTTATATTTTGCAACGACAGTGAATTTCTTGAGAAAACAAAACGAGGACATAGAGTGATGAAAAAGAATGCCATTTAGAAAACTGATTGATATGAATGCCAAACATGTTCAACAGTGAGAAAATCAAAATGTCTTAACTTAGGGCATGAAGCAGGGGGAAAGCCAAATGCAAATCCACAGTTGGGAGGAAACATATGAAGGGCTCCATGACAACAAAAACGTGCTTTATTCAAATTGTCTGAGTTGAGAAATTATACGAAATGTGTGAGTTGCACTGTGAGTTTTATAACAAAACCAAAGTGTTGATCTAGAGGTGGTAGTGATAGTGATAGGGTTTATTGAAATGTTTTCTAACAAAATTATTATGGTCAAATATAAAGACTTATATGGACTAACTGCTAGGGTCCATTTTTTCTGCTGAGCCCTTCATATGTCAATGATGAAGTAGGAATGTTTCTCGTTTCAGACAACTGTGCCTGGTAGTCTGAAACCTTACAAGTATACAATATTTGCATTCACATCGCAATCCTAATACAAAGAAAAAGACCTCTTGTCCCGAACATTTCATTTTATCCAAGATCAAGAGCATCAATGTTTTATTCCCAAATTCCCCCCCTCCTTTTCCTCTTGTTTTTCTTTATTTCCTTTTGTCGAGGTTAAAGCAACATTTATAAAAAGCACAGTTAAAATTCAACTCTATAAAATTAAAAACTACATAATAATATAAGTAGATATATCATATCAACGTACATCTAAAGCCTTTCAAAAATACAACTGTATTTGACACTACAAAAAGAAATTACATGAGTAAAATCAAAAATGCTCTACTCGCAATTAGTTAAAAGCAACACAAGCTATCCCTAAATTAGACCATCATCAAAAATGTTTCTTGTGCTTCCCACTGCGGTCAACATGAACATCTATGTATAGAAAAAACCCAAACTCACCCCACAATGTCAAAAATTCAGAACAAAACTTTTGCTCTTGTCAGGGATAAGTATGGAAAATATAAAATTAGACATAAAAAAGCATGTTATAACAATGCAAATGTAAATTCTTTCAAAGTAGTAAAAATGCATCTACTTACACTACAAAAAAGGGAAGTTGCTTGAGCAAAATCGAAAACAATTGGAATAAACTAATGTGAAAAAAAAATGGTTCACAAATGATTTTAAAAGTAAAACGATTAAAATCAAGGTGTTGGGTTCGGTTAGTTTGTTTTTCTCTACATAAGCAGTATACAAACATGTATGAATTAAAATGTTTCAATTGTAAAAAAAAAAATTTTTAAAAGAAATCCCCATGAAAATGTATTCAAAATGTCCCAGTGATTGGAATTGGTGAACAACATGCATATTTTTATGTTTCAAATTTGAAATAATAATATTTAATAATACAATCATTTAGTAGGGAATCATAATATTAGCTGATATCTTATGATCAAATAACTTTTACTGACAAAAATGTTATTTTACACAAACATTAGAAAAAAAACAAAAAAACGACATGAATAAATCGTCTTTAACAATAAAAATGGATGACAATGACATAAAATATTTTTTAAAAGGCACAAAACGCATTCGGTTTGAAATCTCTTCACAAAGCAGTAAAGATCAACCAGGGGGGGGGGGGGATGAAAATAAATAAAAAATAAAAAACTTTGTCTTCCTCTCGTCTTCCTCTCTTTCTTTTTTTTTCTTAAAGAGAACAAAACAAGCATATCGACATTGTATGCATCATCTTTAACAATACATTGGAATAATTAAATTTCTCAAGATAGTAATAGTATGGTGATTGATGAAAAGAGAATAATTTATTATTCTGAATAAAGAACAGGCAATTTATCACAGATTGTTTTGTTGTTGTTTTTTTTGTTTTTCCTTAAATTAACATTTGACAGAAACAACACCACCATATTTCTTCATGTTGTTTGAAGATATGAGAAAATGTTTAGCTTGTGTAACAAAAAGACAGGAACAAAGAATCAGTCACAGGCATACCGTTCGTATCTGGCTCATTCTCTTTTAAGGGCAGATAGTTTTTTGGAGGTCTTTTTTTCTGTCTCATTATTTTCATGATCATTGAAGAAAATGTTTTCATTATTAATAGGAAATACATAAAAAATTCATGCAAAAAAAATCCCTATGCATTTAATTAACACTCAGGTCAAAATATTTTTTTAAAATAAGTAAAAAAAAAAAAAAAGAACCAACACACAGCAAATCAAAATGTTTAAGGTTCCAACGGAGTGATATGGCAAGACTGAAATTTATAATTATCAAAAGATAAGGTTATAGTCTGTATCCACGAACAAGTACAGGCTCACAGACTTCACATCATTTACCCCCCAGCAGGCAGTGTCATCCAATATCCTTCTCAACTCCCTGGGGAGCATACAGTAGACTAGCCTGTAAAAAAGGCTGCATCATACTAGAACATTGACAATATCTTTCTTTGCCATTAGCTGGGTACTCTTTAACACCACAACTCAAGTGAGGGAAAAAAAATGTGTAAAGAGTCTTTCCCAAGGACTCAACATCGGTGGCACTACCGAGATTCAAACCCAGGATAACCAGAGGCTGACACCCTAACCACTCGACCACAGATACCACATATAATTGCCATCGTTACAAACAGAAATGATTTTAGCCACCATTTGAATGTATTTCGTATTCTTGGAATGAATAGCAAACAGCTGAGCGAAAAGAAGACATAGAATCACAAAAATAACAAATTATAAAGACATTGAATTTCAATAAATTAGGTGGCCTGGTCACATTTCATATATCAATACACATTATATATTTATCTTAATCAAACCAACAGCAAAACAACAAAAACAAAACACAAAAATATAATAAACATATAATGGCATAAAGTCAAACTATACAGAACCAGTCCTCAAGCAAAACATGCGCACGTGATGTCGACCAACAAATATTTCAATGCACCGCAATCAATTTTAGCTCTGCTCACACCTTGACTCCCATCAGCTCAATCACTAGCTTCAACGCTATGATTAATTGCTTTTCTTCTTGTGGAATCAGAAAAGGCTCTTTAAAAAACATGTTCAATCAAAAACAGAGTTTTCATAATTTTCATAACTTCAAACGGGAATAAAATATTGACTAATGCGTGAATGAGGATGAAACACAAGGTAATTTAGAAGAGCAAAAGGATTCAATTTTCCTTAGTGGGGTAACAATGTTCACGCATAATTTATGTAAATCATGAAACAAGGCTAGTTCCAACTTGTATACTATTTCTGAGTAACCACAACCGTTGCAACATCATGAACCAACAAGTGACAGATGCCAAGATGAGTTGAATGATTAAAATTTATCAAAACTAGATCAAATACGATTTAGATTGTTTACCACCGATCACCGCCAAGTAAACCATTTGACTGAGAGTGAGAGTGCACTGTGTCTTGTATAATCATTCAGGTGACAACCATTGACAACTCGAAAAGGTAAGTCACAGTCACAGCTGATATAAGTGATAGTGATATTGAATGAATTGATATGGATAAGTTACAGTGCAAATGGCAGCATTGGAAACATTATATAATTATTCTGAAAGTTTTACAAATCACCTTGGAGTTCATTAACGTAAATTTACCAAACCACTTCACTACTCGGCTTCAAGAAAACTTTATGGCTTTCATTATATAAAAAAAACAATGTTTCATTGCTATATCAATTAACATTATGTGTGATAGTGTTTGTTTTATAAATCTCCAAAGATGTAAAGATAAATTTTAGGACACCCCATACATTTCCTTTAATAAGAAGGCCCAAGTGTTTACTCAAGAGGAAACAGGAGTTGAACTAAAATACAGTAATTTTGCAATTAGCAGCCTTAGATAACGATTCAATCAGTGAATCATGTGATGATTTGTCATGTGATCATACATTGAAGACCTAACATCATGTTCTGGTGGTACACTGGTATATTTCAAACAGTATAGTTATTGCTCTTTACTACATCAAATACTTTCACTTCATAAAAACTGAGACCAAAAGTTTAACTGTGATACAATAGTGCCCTTTCAAGGGTGAAAACGCTGAAAACAACATCTTTAGAACAGAAGTAACAGTGCATCAAAAATCATACATACTTTCTAAAAAAATCAATAATATTAGAAACACAGATTGATCAGCTGGTTTCATTGGGGGGACACAATAAGAGGATTGAGAAAATCACAAGTTCAACTTGTTAGCTGTAAAAATACCACATTTCCTTGTTGCCACCTAAGTGATTGATGTGTAATAATTATTGAGACTTTCAACACTAAGTGGTTAATGTCAAGGCTGTGGGAAATCAACTCTCATCATATCATCTACCATCTAAACATGTATATCACAATCATCATCCTCTCCTAACATCTCTTGTAGATCCTCATCTATGACAAGCCTGTACATACTGTCATACATTTTCTTCCTCTCTAAAGTACCCACAATAGAACGGGACGACGTCCCCTCGTCATCTAAGTTTCCAGACGACGTTAAGTGAGCATCGATCTCATCGCTGTCTCCGTCTCCCGATTCCCCAGCTGCTGCAGCATCCCCTTGCCTATCCATCCCAATTTCAGAGTCCCACCTATCCCCACTGTCTGAGGCCGAAGAGGTGGAATCCAGCGCCACGGTTCTCTCTTTCAACGCTGCGGCCACTTTTGTCACGTCAGTGTGGTCGTCTGACCAGTGCAAATCCTCTTTACCGTGCTGGTCTCTTATTTCTGAAGCTGCCCGATTAATTTCCACCCCTGAATCAAAACTCATGGATTCCGGAATCGCCCCCGCTCTGGTGGATCCGTCTGTCACAGATCCTGCCCGTGAATTTGTTTTGTCCCCTAGAGTGTAATCTTCCAGCACAACCTGTTGGTCAGCAGCAGTAGTAGGAGCATTTGTCTTGGTCTTAGGCTTGGTCTTTTTCAGTTCCTGATACAAGTCATCATCCGAGCTGGACAAATCGTCCATGGCAAACTCTTCCGAGGCATGTGAAGCCTTGGATGAAGAGGTCTTTGAACTGACAGACGGACTTGACAAAGGAGCCAACTCATCTCTGGTTCTTATGCCCACGGCTTTCATGATAACATCAAGGGAATTCCTATAATCCAAGTGACCACTCACCTGTAACAAAGAGAACAAGATATAAGGTCACAAACATACTTTCCTCAAAAGGGTGCATATTGTAAATATAAATGCAAATATTACTTTATATAGCACACGTCCATACAAAATGCTCTCTATGCGCTTCACACTCATAAACAACACACTTCACACTCATAAACAACACGCTTCACACTCATAAACAACACACTTCACACTCATAAACAACACGCTTCACACTCATAACCAACACAAAGGGTTCTCCATTAATGAAGACGCAAATGAATTACAAGTAGCAGACACATATTCCTTGTATCACACAATCAAATTGCCTTCATTCAAAACATATTTCAAAAGCATCCATACTTTTGTTAACACTCAAAGCATACCTATCACAAATCGATCAAGCTCCATGTAATTAGCAGTCTGAATGATACATATAACACCCAGAATGACACATTCAATCCCACTTTTTAGTTTTTCTTAATAGGATAATAGTAGTAAAGCCAACATAATAGCAGTATTGCTGAAGCTATGTAGATTTGAGTGAAAATACAGAGTGTAAATTCATTTCAATAATTGGCAGTACAAAACAGCGACGTTTCGACCTACTCACAGGCCTGTGTCAAAATAGAATCTCAAAGCATAGAGTGGAAGGATTTGACGTGGGAAAGAAAATGAAAATAATTTTATTTCTTTTTTTTTAAATGATACTAACCACATCACTGAGATCGATGTTATGCATCCGTCTGTCATCCCATTGGATTGGCCGCAGCCCTGCTATATTCATTTGCACAGAGGAAGTACGATACAGGAATTTGAGAAGCCAATCTCCCCTTGAGTCACAGAAGAAAAGGAAATTTAGAGAATTAATTTTGACTCGAAACATAAACATAATAATTCCTTTTTGCTCATTCGGTTTTTTTTAACACTGCATATCAATCTTTATTAGGAAAATATTTGTAGCATCTCTTTTTTTTAAACTATATTTTATTAATTCTTTACAAGACAGAATCAGAAATGAACATATATATTACCGCTTTAAAAAATTTATGTTTAAGGACAATTAATTCTTTTTTTTAAATCAAGTCTCCCATACCTGCAAAATCCATTGACAATTTTACCAGAGACAACCTTCTTGAATTTAGCCCACACAGCTGGGTCCCCCGTGGCTGGAGTGCCCAGCAATATGATGTCCTCTATTATGCCTTCACAACCTGTCAATAGGAAAACAATATACAATACAATGTAAATACTGACGGATAATTCAACAACACAGACACAACTGTTCACATTGCAAGTCAAAGATTTAATTATACGATATTGAAAAGACAGCATACCAGATAGCTGTGGCTCACTGGGAACAGCACATAGAGCAGTGAGCACAATGTTGTTGTGAGTGTACGTTTGTGTGTGTGTGTGTGTGTGTGTGTGTGTGTGTGTGTGTGTGTGTGTGTGCGCGTGTATGTGAATGTGTGTGCAGTAGCTACAATGCTCTCATATTATCCAGGATGGATTGTGGCAACATTATCTTTAAGAGATTAAATTATGTTTTTCTTTGCAAATGAACAAAAAGGTGACCTACTACCTAACACCAACCAACCAATAAACATGAAATACTCATCCCCTACTATACCACCAAACCAAATTGAAGCAATGAATAGGAATAGCAAAAAATTTTCATCTACAAAATTACGGATCCAATTTTGGATTCACAGCTTCACGCAGACAAAATGTCACTCATCCGTAATAAAAGCTGTTTCAGGAAAAGTAGTCACAAAGTAATATAATTTTAAAAAAAACAATAAAAAAAAACACACACAAAAACCGAAACAATAACAAAGAAGAAAAACAAAAGTAAATGAGTGATGTAACAAAGTTATAAAAACATCATATTTGTGTCACACCTTTTCTCTTAGACATTTCTTCAATGCAGGAGAAGACAACTCTGGCACCAAGGCTGTATCCAATTAAAGTGACTGGCCGCTTGCCCTGTAACCAAACAAAATAAGATAAGAAATCATCGTTTTATATGTTTAACTTGCTACAGTTCCCGTAAATATACTTGACTGGGCTAATGTCACATAGGACAGGTCCCACACATTTCTGGAATAGGCAAAAATACTCAATAACGTTTAGCTTTATCTTGTCTGTCTATCATCAATAATACAACAGGCTAAGTATTATATTTCCATTCTCTGATTGTATTATATCGATATATATATTATGCCTTTTTCTTTTTACTTTTTTCTTTTTTTGTGGTTTTCAGCTTCGTTTTCCATCTATTTCTAACTACCACTTCATTTGTCTTACTTTCTTATCATTCTTTGATCTCCTCCCTTCCCATTTGCTCTATCCCATTCCTCGATGTAGAGGCATTGGCCCTCACGCTTTTGTCTTGTTTTGATGTTTTAGTGTTACTGTCACTTAGTGTCGCTTGACGAAGACCTCTGGCCAAAACGTCCCTTTTTTTGGTTTTATCCTCATCTTTCAAGAAGCCTCTTACATATCCCTCTTACGTCTATTTTTGTAGCTGTGCATCATTTTTTTCTACTATTTTTCTCTTACTCTAATAATACACACAATCAAATCAAAATTGAGTCTTGCACGAATCCAATAACACAGGATCAAACGTTACATTTACCTGCTGCCTGCCCAGTAAGATGTCTGCCAACATACGACCTGCAGAGTGTGACCGCTGCAAAGCCACAGACCAGGGGTTATCTAAAATGTTTGAGGCAGAGATGAGTGTAGCGGGCCATGCAATTGCAGCAAGCAGGCCCTGCAGCACGGTGTGCTTGAGAGCTTCCTGCGTGGCCATGGCTAAGGCCGAGTTGAAGATGTAGTCCAGGGCTTCTCCCAGCTGGACTAGATACTTGGTTTCCCATTTCAAAGTGTACTGCTCCTTGGACTCGGCCAAGTCCTTCCAGGGCTGTCGAAAGTCTATTAAAGATAGAAAATCATAGCACTCAATTGAATCAAGAGATGCCAGCAGACTGAGATGTATACATTAAAACGTATTTTAAGAAATGACCCTCGCAAAATGTGGGATGCTCTATTATGTGCTTAGTAGAGTATACACATTCTGTCATTCGTGGTCATAAATTTCCCATTTCCTCATCCCTCGTACTATTTGAAAGTATTTGTAACATATTTCACCTCTCAAAATGTTGACTAGCACTGCTTCATTTCCACTTTTACATTACTATCAAAGATTTAAATGCAATTCATCTATTTTTTTAATCTCTCACACTCCTGACAAGATGTTTTTCTTTTATATTTATATATATTTTATTTTTTTAAAGTAGATATTAAAATTAAGAGTAATATATTATTCAACATTGTTCAAAAATGAAAATATATCCAAATCATAACTTCCTTACCTCTCATATTGTTGGAGAGCCATCCAGTGATCGCGATGGTGACGTGGAGTTGGCTGGTTAGGTTTTCCACCCGCAGACTGTTGCCGCATACAAGTGGCTCAAACTCAAACTCTTCAATAGCACCTACTCTTTTTTTCATCTTATAACCTGTAACATTATATCATAAGTCGTGAAAGGTCATGGCATGATGAAATGAAATGATACCAAAAAGTATCAACGGATAAAAATAATGTAGAAAATTACATATAATGAATATTCAACTTTGGACTAATTTTTCACACTGAGAAACACTAACTTTCTAAAACAAATCACTTGTTTTCTCATTACAATAGAACTCGAATCCAACGAAGTCGGACTCAAAGAACACCTTGCATTCAGCGAACAGAGAAAAATTCCCCGTTTTTTTCCTTCATTGACTTAGGTAAAATATCTTTTATCAAACAAACTAATCTCAGACCCACCATCGGTTCCAACGAACCAGAAGTGTAGGCAAGCTCACAAAAAATTGCTAATCTACTTTGATATCGAGTTGAAATTCGAACTACAAAAGGTCTGCTGTCGGCTGACAAGAAACAAAACTATAGAAATGTACCGCAGGCCATAT
>JARFNW010042296.1:12500-14255 GCA_031763155.1 Dirona albolineata | reverse complement strand
TATATATATTATACACACACACTCTCACACACACACACACACACACACACACCTGTCTATAATGTCTTATCTATATAGGGTATTATAATAAATATGGATAAAGATGGGTTGTATAGACCGCATCCCCGTATGTTTTCAGGTTCAAAAACTTTACATCATCTATCCCCCAGCCAACTCCCTGCAGAATACAGAAGGATTTGCTGGTGGTTCGGCGCATCGCCACTACCACACTGACGACATAATTCGCTGTCGGTAGCCACACACTCAACAATCACACCCGTATCAAGTGAGGAAACTTTGGCCAACGTCGGATTTAGCTTTTCCAGGATTCGAACCCAAAATCTCACGAGATTGAGCTTGGCAGCCTAACCACTTGCTCATCGACACAACTTAAGACAAAGTCATACACACCTCATGGTTCAAGTTGCGTCCTTGTTTAAAAGTTGGTCATCATTAATACCTTTGATGATTTTTGTCAAACACAATACTATAAATGAAACAATACCTCATGCTGAAATTTGCCTCTAGGGTCTATTCCAAAGATAGACTGCAATAACCCAGGCGTCAGCCACAGTGCAGCGCCGCAAAGTGGGACCAAGGGCCTGAGGAAAAAACCCAGAGCTTCCACCGGCATTCGAACCCGCGACTTTTCGAACCAAAGGCTCATTATCTCAAGTAATGCACTTTATTATTCCACCCCGCCCACCCACACTATCAGAAAAATGAATTTGAAAAAAAAACCACAAAAAAGGCAAACAAACAAAACACACAAAATTATCCAAACACACACACGCACGCACACACACACACACACACACACACACACACACACACACACACACACACACACACACATGCACGAAAAAGAAGCAATACCAACAAACCGAATATAGAAGGGCTGAAATGACTTACCTCCTTCGGTGATAATATAGATATATAATCTTCGTATATTAAGCGAGCTTTCTCCTCTATCATATCTGGGCTATTTTCCCGTTTGAGGTCTTCACACGCCAAGTAGAAAAGCATGTTCTCTTCGCTGTATTCTGATCGTAGAAACTCCCGAAATATTTTCCTCCCACCTACATAGAACAAAATTGAAAAGAAATAGATACCATTATAATATGTTTTATTTCACACAAAAAATAAAATAAAAATACATGGAGATGGAAACAATTGAAGGTAAATATGTAACTTTGATTCTTTCATTTTGTGTCAGAGGAGTACAAAGCGAACTGAAACACTCAAAGCATGCTGCCCATTTAATTTGCTAAGAGTGTACGATTCGATACCATTGTTTTATTTGTGCATTCCTCACACGTCCCTGAAAAGAAAACATTGCCTGATCTAAATACTTGTCCAGTGCCAATTTGCAGTGCATTCGGATAGGCTCGTTCAGTTCTCGTCAAAGAGGCTTCCCATAAATGTGGATTGTACGGGGTGTTTCGATACCTTAGACACCACCCCTCTCCCCCCCCCCGCCCCCTGGCTAGCCAAACTCAGAATATATAAAATAAATCAAATAAAATGGGTTTCAACAGAAACTATTTCTAATCTGCAATAAATCAAAAATTTCATTCATTTATATCAATATTTAGTATGTCTACCTCCCACTTTTCTAATAGCATCCAAACGCTTGGTTGGCCAGGGAGGGAGAGGGGGGGGGGGTCTAAGGTATCGAAACACCCTGTATATCTATGTATATTATTATTGTCTCCATGGTTCTCATCAGCAACCAAATCTAAGACGGGCGAATTC
>JARFNW010042296.1:0-7500 GCA_031763155.1 Dirona albolineata | reverse complement strand
AACTACTACTACTACTACTACTACTACTATTACAACAACAACTACTACTACTACTACTACTACTACTACTACTACTACTACAACAACTACTACTACTGCTGATGCTACTACTACTACTACTACTACTACTACTACTACTACTACTACTACTACTACTACTACTACTACCACAATTCAACCTAGAACTATACAAATTAGTACCAAATTACTATTCTGTTTTATAGATTTTCATCTTTTTTTACTCATTGATAATTATCGATCATACAAATCTTATTCATTTTGAAACATGCATATTCATATTCCTCAAACTCTAACGATATCAATATTCATAACCCAGTGTACTGTCAAATTAACTCTTGCATTACACACACTTCTATTTTCACTTTTATCTCCCTTGTCCAGATATGTAACTGAAGCCCATTGTCTGTGTGAGAACTGCGTCAAAGCCACGATTATGGGCTGTAAGACACTGGACCGGGAATTCACATTCTACGTCAAGTCCGAATGCCAAGGGGACAAACCGGTCTTCCAAGCTGTGCTTCTCCCCGTCACTGTCAGCTGTTTTTGTGCAGAAATCTAGTGACGTCATACAGACAGGTGACGATGTACAGCACGCACAGAGTGAAACAAATGGACCAAACTAGTCCATTTAGTACTTGTGTGGATGCTGACGAACCCACGCACACGCACGCACACACACACACACACACACACACACACACACACACACACACACACACATATAGTGGATCTACCTGAGTGCTGATTCAAATTCAAAAAAATAAATAGGGTATAGTTATAGTATATTATAGAGAGAATATTGTTGCCTTTTTACAAATTTACAGAAATAGTATCAGTTTGAAGTTTCTGACAGCAGATGGCTTGAACGAAGTGTAGTACCTGTGTTTGGTGGCCTTCAATCTAAGTAGTCTGCCACTTCTTTCGCTGTACATTAGCTGGTTATTCACTTCATGGGTATCGTCCCTCATTATTTTGTTAATTTTTTTATTTGACATTTTGTAATATATATCATCAAACATGTACGGAACGGTGCCAATCATCTTTGAAGCGTTTTTAGACATCTATTAATTTTCGCCTTTTTCACTTTCCCTCGCATTTCCACCCCAAACTGTAATGCTAAAAATCAAAATACTTAAAATCATAGAATCAAAAAATAATGAGAGCAATTTCTTGTCCAGGTTCATCGCATGTAATTGCCTCAGGAAATGGAGTCTTCTGTTTATTTCGCTAAGTATTTTGCTGGCTTGGGGTTTCCATTCCAGCCTGTCGTCGATTGTTATTCCAAGATATTTGTATTTTTCGACTAATTCGACATTTTCGCCGTTTATATTTATTGGTTCGTGTTGTTCACCGTTCACTCTGAAGTCGAAAATCAGTTCCTTGGTTTTCTTTACGTTAAGTTGTAGGTGATGTTGTGAGCACCAGAGTATGAAGTTATTGATTTCAGTTCTATATTTATTGAGCTCACTGTTGTTGGTAATATGTGACTCGATGGCAGTGTCATCAGCATATAACCTCGGCGTCAGCTGCATTGCAGCGCCGCAAAGGGAGATCAAGGTCTTGAGAAACAAATCTATTGGGATAAATAGTAATAATAATATACATTTATATAGCGCCACATGTCGACAATATCAAGCTCTGGGCGCTTTACATGGCAAAAATATAATTTATACATTAACGTGATTTTAATGACGTTTCGATCAAAAGCAAAGGCGACAATTAACGCGGAACAATCACAAGTGGTGCCAATCATTGAAGCTTGTTCGCATACACCATAGTTGCACCCAAGTCACACAGCTTCGGCAGGTCATTATTACCATTGTATTTGCCAACAACAGCAGACCGACTCATTACCAGTTGAACCATGTTGTACACCCTTATACTTATACAAAATTTGTACGGTTAAAATCGGGCGAGCCCTCGCATCTCTTGGTATCATTTCAAACAGGCTGCAGTTCGGTCATTGAATATAAATTTATATTATTTGCGAGCAGGGTAGAAAACATAAAATTACTACATCAATAATTAATTTATCTAGTTGTCTCCCTTTTGCACTTGACTCCATTTGCCCAACATTTTGACTTTTTCATAGGTATGTGTGTGTATGATAATATGTATAATATAAGATGCCCTTTATTAATCCCATGAAGGAAAGGATACAGTCTTGATAACAGCTCTGCTATAAATTATAAATCATGATATTACATAATATAGGATCAACATCAAACATTACTGATATTATAGTATATCCATTCATACATACATGATACGTATGTATGTATGTATGTATGTATGTATGTATGTATGTATGTGTGTGTGTATGTGTGTATGCGTGTATGTATGTATGTATGTATGTGTGTGTGTGTATGTGTGTATGTATGTATGTATGTATGTATGTATGTGTGTGTGTGAATGTGTGTATGTTTGTATGTAAGTATGTATGTGAAACAAGTGGGGGGACGTTGAAGGAAAAGGGGTTTGGATCCATAATGATGATAATAATAGATGATTATGATGATGAACAGGACACTTGATTGCAGAGAATCTTTTATTTCACGATAACTTGGCATAGCAATGATCAATGTGAAAATAATCACCATAGACACACAAACACCCACCATCAAAACAATCCACACTCATAGCATAATGGATGCAAAAATAAGAGAATCATGACATCATAAACAGAAATAGCATCGTGGCATGAAAATGACGTTAACATCAGCTATCTCACACACTCAAACTGGTTTGGCTAAACCATATCAAATCATATCTCGCTCATATTGAACGGCTAATAATACATCATCAGGTTAATAATCATACGTTTTAAACAAATGGTAAAGCAATCATGCAAATCGTCACATACTTTTACAGTATTCATACATTCTCGTAAGACACAAAAACTATTCTACGAATAAAACTAAAACATTTCCTTGTACTTATAAATTCAACATTCTTCACTGCCAGCCTCTCCGTCCGAGTTCAAATTAATAACAAACAGGTCACAGTTCAAAACGTCTATACAACTAATAAAAATCAACAGTCCACTTTAGGCTCTAATTCTTCTAAAAGTTCCTTGGTTTTAAAAAACAATTCAACAGTCCCTTCAGTTCTAACACAACACATGACAGTTCTTGCACATACTATTCTGCATTAGTTTTGATAACAACAATCTTACTACAAGTAGCAGTGCTAGGTAACAACTTTTAAAAACAGACCATAAACTAAACAGTCCACAGGAATCTACTAAGCAGCACATTAATTATCATCAACAGTTCATACAGTTCAAAAAGCTACAACTATGACAACAGGAACAGTCCATTAAAAGTAACATATCTCTGGAATAAAACAAACATGAGGTCGTGGGTGCATATGTAATAGCCAACGCACCGGTCTCTTTGGGGTACAATGCGGTGCCAACCGACCAGCCGTCCAGACGAGAAAAACGAAGTGAACGTCACGATATGAAAACGTATCTCAGACAATAATATACCAAATTAACTCCACATCAAGAATTGTTCATCACCACAAAATCAACTCTTTGCCGAAGTACATGGCACGAAGAGACAAATATCAACGCAGGTCTCCAAAAGACTGTAGCTTTTGAAACACAATCCTGCCGACAACGCCAAATGAAACAGATGGGGGTAACGATGAAGAAAGGGGGGTGAAGGATCCATAACGATAATAATAATAGATGATGATGAACAGGACACTTGATTGCAGAGAATCTTTTATTTCACGATAACTTGGTACAGCAACAAGATAGGTATACAAAAACACTATAGCCCGGACGGACTGGCAAACACGCTTCTTTCACACTCCCTCTTCCCAAGCTGCCTCTCTCCAATCTGACCCACAAAACTAAAAGTAAAACTAACTTTTCCCCCAAATCCTCGCACAATTAATGCACGCATCCAACACAACTACTGACCAATCAGTCAGCGGACATCAGCTCAGATGCAAACCATTCAAATTACAATAGGTACATCTCGCGCAATTAATTCACGCATCCAATACAACAACTGACCAATGTATGTATGTATGTATGTATGTATGCGTATATGCGTGTATGTGTATGTATGTATGTATGTATGCGTGTATGCGTGTATGTGTGTGTATGTATGTATGTATGTATGTATGTATGTATGTATGTATGTATGTATGTATGTACGTATGCACGTATGTACGTATGTATGTATATGTATGTATTTTTGTATGTATGTATGTATGCATGTATGTATGTATGTATGTATGTATGTATGTGGGTATGTATGTATGTATGTATGCATGCCCTTGACCTGGGCGTGTACATCAAGTATCTCATAGATGGATCTTAATTTGACCTCCGTCGCCTCTCAGCTAAGCCATTAGAGAAACTCATCCTTGAAGCCCTCTTCGCGGATGACTGTGCACTCATGGCACACAAGGAGAATCACCTGCAGGTCATTGTCGACCGCTTTTCAGGCTGACAATCAGCCTAGGAAAAACAGAGGTCCTTGTCCAAGCCACCCAAAATAAAACAACACAACCACAGCCATCCATCACCATTGATGGAGTTGAACTGAAGTGTGTGGAGAACTTCAAGTACTTAGGCAGCACGATCTCAGCAGATAGATCACTGGATAGAGAGATCGCATCCAGCATTCAAAAAGGTAGCCAATGACTTGGACGACTGAAAGTGAAGATTATTTAGTAGAAGGGTATACGATTGTCCACAAAGATCAAAATATACAAAATGGTAGTCCTTCCTTCACTGCTGTATGGATGTGAAACGTGGGCCCTATATCATAGGCACATCACGCAGCTAGAACAATTCCATACAAGATCACTGCGCATGATTATGAGCATCCGCTGGCAGGACAAAATTCCTAATCAAAAAGTGCTGGACAGAGCTGACTCAACAAGTATCGAGTCAATGCTGCTAAGAGCCCAACTACGCAGGACTGGCCACGTCATCATAATAGACTAAAATCGAACCCCAAGACATTTGGTGTATGGCGAGCTCAAGAGGGAGTCTCGAAGACAAGGGAGGCCAAAACTAAGATACAAGGAAACCCTGAAGAGCAACCTCAAGTGGTGCAGCATCCAGCCACGTGAGCTCGAAACCTCTGCTGCATACAGAACAGACTGGAGATCAGTCACATTCAGAGCCACAGAGGATCGACGACAACGCCTAACTGCCGCAAGAGAAAGACGTCAAAAATCTACATCCTTGATGACCCAAACCATCAATGTCACATCTGTGGGCGCCTGTGTGCTTCCAGCTTCGGTTTGCGAAGCCACATGCGCTCTCACCGCTGAGAGCACAGACTGCCATCTTCGCATTGCCGATGTACTACCAAGATGTATGTATGTATGTCTGTATGTAATATTCTGTGTGTGTGTGTGTGTGTGTGTGTATGTATGTATGTATGTATGTATGTATGTATGTATGTATGTATGTATGTATCCACCGTCCCTATCTCACGATGTAAACATATTTTTAAAAGTAAAATAGAAGACCAGTTTGCCTCCAGAAATATGAGGGAAACCTGGACTGGGCTGACAACCTTAATTAATTACACAGACAGGGGGTGGGGGCATGCAGTCAAATGGAGACCTTCATAAATTTTATTGTCGCTTTGACAACCAAGACTACGGGTTTGAAATTGAATCATTAAAAAATCAGATTGAGGGAATTATTGAGGAAGGGAATGAAATTGAATTTGAGGAGTGAGAGATTGAGAGAGTGTTTGGAAGAGTGAATGAAAGGAAAGCGTTTGACCTTAATGGTATCAAAGGGAGGATTATTAAAGCTTGTACAAACCAATTATGTACAATTTACACCCATATTTTTTATATGTCTTTGCTTACTTCGACAATCTCTATGATTTGGAAAACGTCAAAAATTACTCCAACTCCCAAAAAAGATAAAAACCGTCACCATGAATGACTTAAGGCCCATTTATTGCACTCACATCAGTTGTCATAAAATGTTTCGAAAGGCTTGTTTTATCAAAATTAAATACCCAATTCAGACCTGTAATCAATACCTTACAGTTCGCCTACCAAACGAATCGTAGTGTAGAGGATGCAATCCTAACTTTTACAAACAACATTTTCACTCATCTAGCAGACACACCAAATAGCTAGGGTACTGCAGAATTCTCTTTGTCGACTTTTCTTCTGCTTTCAACACCATCCAACCCCACTTGCTTGTTGAATAACTAATTAGTCTGAAAATAAATGGTTACCTAACAGCTTGAATTTTTTATTTTCTTACCAATAGAAAGCAATATGATCAGATTCTAGAAAGTAAATCATGTATATATGTCACTAACACTGGTTCCCCGCAAGGTTGTGTAATTTCCCGTGTCCTCTTCACAGTAGCTATGGCTTGATTTGTGTAACTGCCATCACAAACAACAGCGTGCACTGAATGTCCACTTTCACTTAACAAAATGAGAGAGTCATTGACTATCTGACATTGTGTACGGTATCAGAGAATATATTGTCGATCAAGAAATATCCAATTGGATGTTTATAATGTTTCCTCAATACGACAATTATCACTGTAAGTACCTGTCTTGCAATCATCATCTACACTTCGATGGCCTAGGTTGACTGCCCCAAAATAACTTTTGGATTTTTTATCATATGTAGGCCTATAGCCTTTCTTCATATGCATACGATCAAACATTATTGCAACATCCTTGGTATCCTCATTTACTGTTGATTTGAGCATCTCTAACACTTCAGTCAAAAATCTAGGATTACAATCGTGTGATGGAGCCCATCTTTGAACGGTTGTTGGGTGTGGTAAGGACACAAATTTCCTGACATAACCATAAGCTTGATTACTGTAAAAGTGCAGAGAAACAGCAATTTTTTTCAAAGCGTCTGAATATCTCATGGCATGTGTTGGCTGGATGAAGATGCCTTCATTTCATTTTCGAGCAGTGTGAAGGTATCTGCATCAAAATTAGACTTCAATGGGTCATACTGTTGTTTGCTGCTTTGCATTTCACCAAGAAGTTTTGAAATCTTTTTATCCCTTCTATCTAATTTCTGGCTCATACATTTGATTCCCTTATTCATCTTCTTCAACTGTTCATTTTTCTTGAGCAATTTTTTCTTAGTTTTTACTAACTCTGCTTCCAAACTGGGCCAACAGTAATTATGTTCAGTTGCTATTATGAATTCTGTTCATGCAGGAGGATTTACTTTTGAATCATCATGAGGACGCTTCTTAGGTGAGCCTCTTTTTTTAGGTGATGGTCTCTTTGCAGTAATCTTTGGCTTTTGGTTTTGGGGATAGTCAGGAAATTCAGATGGAACAGCAGTTTCCTTGAGTGTCTTTATAGCAGTGTCTGTTTTAAAATCACTTGTCAAAAAATGGTCACTGCATATCCTAGAATATACAGTAGGCTGCCATACTTTGCCAGTCGTTTCCTCTTTACGGTTAACATTTTTGATCCATTGGTGACAAATTTCTGCCCT
>JARFNW010042185.1:0-14261 GCA_031763155.1 Dirona albolineata | reverse complement strand
CTGGAGCTACACCATTTTCACATTTTTTGCATACCTCTTTTTTGGATTTTAGCTTCTGGCAGCCCTCATTCCTTTATTGAAACAAGAGAATCTTTAATCTTTAAATTTCTCAAGGGCATGGGTAAAAAGGAGCTTAAATGTCCTTGTTTTAGTGTTTTAAAATGAATCAATGTTGTATTTCTTTCAATTGTTTTTACTTGAAAGTGCAGAAGGCGTGATCTGTCTCCTATCATTCTATTAAATTTCTTATTACAACAATCTTTAAAAATTCTGTCAAATATTTCAGAATTTTTCATGTATAATTTCTCCCTCTCTTTACTGATACCTCCCCATGCAGGTAGACAGCATAATCTAAATACAGCAAGTCAAAAATGTAATGAGCAGTTTGGGGTCAAACTGAATTGAATTAAAGCTGGGGCATAAAATACATCTTTTTGTTCTAGTTGACAATGAATTTGGAAGACTGCTCTAAGCCATGCCTTGTGAACGAAATATTTCTGCGGAACAACAACCACAAGATGAGCAATATGATTGATATTGATAGGATAGGTTATTAATTGCTTGGGATTTTTTTTTTAAATTAAGAGGTAGGTTACAAAGTTTAAAAGATTCATATCATATCATATATAATAATGTTTCTAGAAGGCTGAAATATTGCTTGGTCTATGACATGACGTGAAAAGTCAAAATGCCCTCAATAACAGACCCTCAATAACAAACGCAACAGTAAAATGTTCAGTTTTCGTACTGTAAACAATAGTGACATCCATACTCACTTTGTCTTGTTAGGACATAATATCAGCTTAAGCACAACATTACATCTGATAATAACACCACCCCATGCACACAGACACACACACACAAAACAAGCAAATGCAAGATTTCTTAAAGTACAGTTGATTCAATAAACTTTCTTTGCTGCCTTTCAAGGGTGGGAAAAAATATATATATATATTGGTTATTTCCCTTGACAGCAGTACCCATCACCAAGATAAAAATGATAACAAAAATATACAGATTTGACAATAAATGGCACTTCTCGCATATTTCACTACACAACAAAATAACTACTATGTACAAGATAATCATGTCCAAGATACTATAATCAAGAACAGAATATAATAATATAAAGGACTCTTTGTCTCGGGATCTTTGATTTACTGGTAATATTTAATTTGACTATGATAAAAATCAAACCATCACAAAAATAGGATAAAAAGATATTCGTTGCCCGGATGCTTAAATAATGTAACATTATGACACTGACATTCTATTTGAGTAAAGAAAACAAACAGGAGGGGGGGGGGGGGGGGGGTATAGCGTGTCGACAACGATGGGCAAGCTGTAAGGCTAACAGATAAAATTCTTCATTCGTGAACAATATTATCTTCGACTGTGTAATTTTTTTTTACCAAAAAGGGTAAGCAAACTTAATGCTGTTCATCATGGGTTAAGTCAAGGATGAAAAGATTTATATAACAAACAAAAAATGGAGGTCCACTTAATCGGCCTAAACCCCTTATTCCAACAATAGCTTTAGTCAGAATTGCTTTTGTTACTCACGCCCATGAATTTAAAATAAGGTTTGTAAAAATGATTTGAGCATTAACTGTCTTTAAATGTAGAGTGTTTTTGTTTTTTTTACTTTAATTAACAATTCAGGTTTTGCAAGAAAAAAGCACAAAATGAAACACTGATATCCAACAATTTTGAATTCCTGAAGACACTGTGGTTCATAAACTTGCTAAGCACAGTAGCAAATAAAAAAAGTCTTGATTGATTTAGATAAAGATGTTAAATTTTGCTCCCTTTTCTGAACCAACCAACCAACCCCCCCCCCCCCCCCCCCTGAAATAACAAGAATGATCAAGGTTCATTTCAATGTAAAGCTATGCCACATTATAGGAAGGCCTCATTACTTGGCAAGTTTAGCATTGTGGCATTCATCACTGGGAAGATACAACGTCAGTAGTGACATCTAAATCATGAAACATTCGATCTACTGTGACATGAGACAGTAGCAACAAAAAAGTTATCATAAAAACAGCAGAAACGTCAGCAGAGTTAAGTATCTTTAAATAGCAGTCAAAACAATACAATGCATTTTATAAATAAGCAAATGATTAAAACGTAATAGGTTTGACAATCACTAGATATAACATAATATATGTTGACTCAAGAAACTTGTGGCTACTGCAACTAAAACTAAAAATGTATCTTTCTTTGGTATGGCTTACATCAATGTTACATAGACAAAAACAAAAGATGCATTTGTGTATTTATGATTTGACAACAATCTTGGCAATGGTGATCAGCATATATTATGGCTTGATGCAGATTGAAACGTTTGTCAATTTCAACTTTTGAGCAAAGTATGATGGACATAAAACACATCAACTTATCAAACAATCTTGCTGACTTATAGAACAAACTCGGACATCAATGCTCTCAGACTATTCAAGAACATATCTAACGACAGTCTCAACTTCATTAAAAGTTGACTACTTTAACATTAACTATTTATAATTGTTAACAATAAATAAAAATATCAACTGTTAACCAGCAACAACTATCCTCCCTTTTCACACCGCCTGCCACGTGATTGATGACTCCCTCATCGCCTTCACTTGGGCCAGCCGTTGTCCTCTCAGATTGAATTTTGACCAGGCAAATATCTGTAATATGGCACAGATGATGGGCACTGAGACGAGCAGCATAAACACTCCCTTTCTGTACAACTGTTGCTGCTCCCATCCTAAAGACTTGACGTCCAGCCTCACTGAACCTTTGGACTCTCCACTTTCAAATATGTCATGGCCTGGGATCAAATGAAAGAAATGAATTACCATTTATCAAACATATAACACAAATATATTAAATAAAAATATCAGTAACAAATATTCCCAGCAATTATAACATTTTATATGTAATGGACAGAGAATGAAACTTTACCATATAGTTCAAAACTACTTTTATTATGAATATAATATCAACCGCCAGGTGCCCTGTGGACTGACCTGTTTTACACAATTGAAAAAATGAAGACACAAAAGTTTCCACACCAACAAGGATAACATTTTGTAGAATGACTTTTATCTGATATTGTTGTATAACTTTTTGTGCTACGATTATTTTAAAATATAGAGAATTTCCATTTTCCCAAAAAAAAATATCCAAGCACACAACAAAACAAACAAAAAGTTGCTTCAGAGACACTGCCCCAAAACACGTTTGACTTCATAAAGAAAAAAAGAAATTTCCTTGTTCTACCAAAGTATGGAACAGCACATACTCGTAGATGGGAAAATGTTTCAAGTTTTTTAGCTGTTTTACTTCCATTCAGTGAAATAAGAAACAAATTAAGTTGACCTACCTGTTAGAGAGGCCAACATCCAAGTTCCAATCAAGGGCGCCAAAGTCTGTCCAGGTTTTGACAGCAAGGCAGTGGTGCCAAAGATGAGAGCAGAAACAGCTTGGGGACGGCTGTGGAGTACCATGTCCTCGTCAACCAGGTCAGTGATTACCAGACTCAGAAGTTTACAAGTCCCTTCAGTGAATATACGGTTGCTGCACATGAATAAAGAAATACATTATCAGCTTGTCAGCTTATCAGCTTGTCTGTTGATTGACAAAGACTTACACTGTCTCTACGATTTTGTTCTGATCCAGTCTTCATTGAATTGAAGTCAAGTTATCTGCATCGTTTTCTTACTTAGGTCAATAAAGCATTTCATTCTCCTCCCCCACCCCCCCCAAAAAAAAATCAGGATTCATAGAAAACATTAACATAAACAAACACATTTAAGTGTGTTAAATACAGATGACAAATATTCAGAGATGTAAAATCTACTATTACTCCATTCTGGTTACTAAAACTAAAAGGCCTACGTGGCATACTCTACGGTCATAATTGGGGTGATCGAGGTCAACAAGAAGCAATTCAATGTGACATTTACGATTTTCCCAGTTGGTCATACTAATTACAATGAGGTGTAACTAACTGTTTCATGGACAATTGAATCATGTTTCTACTTTGTTATGATCATTGCAAGGACACATTTTAAAGGGTCATTTTGAGACTTCTATGAAATACAATATTATGGTCATAATAGGTTGATAATAGGTGCATTTCAAAGCTTTCAAGGCTCTCTCTCCCTCTCTCAAGTCCTATAGTAAATGGCGACCTTGCGGCCAAACAAGTGTAACCTTTAGAACTTTGAAATGGTAAATAAAAAAACCGAAAATAGGGCTTTTTAAAAATGACTAGACCTTATAAAAGACATGCTAATCTTTTGGAGTCGTATAATTACTTTACCTTGCAATGAAAACACAATATCTTATCATTATTACTTTACTTTACCTTGCAATGAAAAAACAGAGGAGCCATACATGGTTGTGGCCAGTAAAGTACATGACAATGCTGATGATCATCTTGACCCAAAACAAAAAGTTGATCACAGAGTAAGTGCTGTACTTTCGGCAAAGATTCAGAAAGTACAAGTTATTTATGTGTGGAGCCACAAAAGACAACCCTGTGAAAGAGAGGGGAAAAACATTCCAGAAGTTAAGTTAAAGGCATCATTTAGTAGTGTATATTTTACACAAGCACAGCTGTTTCTTAACACTATTACTATACTATGATGTGGGCCTTCTTAAATTCAATTTCTATCCATTTCATTCCTTGGAACATAATGATTGCCATTACCTTGGAGCAATTTATTGATTTGAGTCCATCCAAAATGAGCAATAAAACAATGGCAATTATTAGCAATTTTTCCATCATTTGTTCCCAGATGCAAAAAAATCTCTTTTTATCTCTTTTTGAAAAGATCGTGATGGCAATAAAGCAAAGGGAGAGGTAATGTTAAGAAAGTTATTCTACTTTGTTATATCATCATAACAGTATAGCAACAACAACAAAATCAACAAAAATAAACATAATTTTCAAATTTGTACTCTGGTATTGGAGGAAATAATATCACTTTTAAATGGTTGTGCACAATATAGGTGACATGTGAATGTATCAATTACCTAATATACAGCTAGCAACTGCAGGACTAACAGCACTTCCAAGCAAAGCTTCCATGAACAAAGGGAAGAAGTTGGAGTTGAAATGACAATGAAAAACCTGGATGGAAGATAAAAGAAAAGATGTAATTTGTTTTTAAAGCGAAAAATTAAAAGAAAAGAAAAATAAAGGAGACAAAGCACCCTCTAAAATGACATTGCATTAAACATAGCTCAGTGAATGTTTAAAAAGGTTGCATAGAGGGATGAATCAAATAAATGCAGAATAACAAAAGTTGATATAAATATTATCATGTTTGACTAATTTGTCACCAAAGCTGAAACGTGTAACCTATTTCATACTAGTACAGTTCTAACTGCTATGTCCTCAATTGAATTTGCTTCGAGGTCCCTTTAGAAAAGGTCATCATCATCATCTCATCTTTGACCCTGAACAAGAAAATCAGTCCTAACCGTGTAAAATATATAACAAACAAAATAATCATACATAATCCATGGCGACCCTCGGATACGCTCTCTGTTTTTGTCTTTATAGCAGCTTGACCTTTGAAAGACTTTAGACTTTTTAATCCAAATAATAGGAAAGAATGAAAAAATATATATGAGGTTATTATAAAAGGTTTGGCTGTGGTGCACATGATGCCGGACAAAATATAAATGTTGTACATTTCAGACATTGAATGCAGAAAACTATGACTAACATTTCACAGAAATTGTGCATCATATTTCTCAGAATTTGATACTAGAAAGAACCTCAAAAGCTGCTCATGCAAGTGGTGGAGAACAAAGTAGGTGAGACACCCATATTATTATAACCATGCGAGTGAAATAGAAAATGACCAACACTATGTTGCTGAAAATGTTTTATGAAAACAATGCATAAGTCAGTAAGTCATGATGGTTCATCAAATGTTGATTTAAGTACAATGTTATGTATCAAAAACAAGGGATGTAAGTTTGTAGACACAAAAAGGAAGACATTGGATAGAAACCAGTGGCGAAAGTTTGTTTATGATGCATAGGCCTTACACCGAAAGGTACAAAAGGTAAATTGATCAAGAAAGAAAGTTATGTTGATAAATCTTTTATTTTTGATTGCATACGTCACAGAATAGTATTTGTTACAACCTCATATATATGGAGTGTAGTATGAGAAAACTTGAAATTCACACAAAAGGTAAGAAACTGTCTTTATTAGCTGCTTTATTTTGAAAAGACAGCTTTGTCACATGATAAAAGAAAAGTAAAATCAAATTATATCATAGTTAATATATATTGGCCTTACCTGCACTAGATTCATGAATGCAAACCATTTAAGATTTTTATGAGATATCAACTGTTTCCAAAATACTGTAACGGATGCATCTGGTTTTGATAAAGAGCTTTCAATTTTCTCTTCATGGACAGATCTGTACAATAATCGAAAAATATAAAATATATATAATACTTACATAAAAATGAAGAATATAAAAAAGAAAAGAAAGAAGACTTTTCCCTTCACTGCGCAAAAAATGAATGGTGTGACCAATAAAGGTGTTTGGAGATAAAAATGCTCAGATTGAGACTTTACAATCACTTACGAAGAGTGTGTTCTCTTGTCCCATCTTTAGCACTATGCAGCTGTCCTTGGGCAAGATGCTTTGCTACAAATGCCTCACTCGACCAAGGAGCTTAGAAATGAGTACTACTAGTACTAGTTAATAGCTGGATGCATTTATTTTCCATCCTTGGAGGTGACAGATCACCTCTTGTCTGCTTAAAGTGGCAGAAAATGGGATAAATGGACCACTATTTTTTCCAAGGATGTGAATGTCTAACACTTGTTTAAGTTATTGCCAAATAATTTCAAAGAAAATGCATATTTAGCTATTGCTTTTTAATGAAACGCTATTAAAGATAATGTTATAATTAATTAAGAAAATGGAAATAAACATCTTACTTGTTGGAAAGACGACTTTGAGCAGAGTTCAGGAAGACATGTTTCATCAATCTGACCATAAACAAGAATCCTACAAAGGACACAATGGCTAAAGCAAAACAAAACATCCTGAAATTAAAGAGAGATGTCTTGTCCCACACCAGGTATGATAAAAACACAGAAGTGGATCCAATCGCACTGAAAATGGAATATTTTGAGCTAAATTTGGTCCGCGCTTCAGCAGAAACAGCCAAGTCAGCAAGAAGAGAAGAGTGATGTAGATCCACCATTGTAAGAAAACCGTCATATAGACACAAACATAAAGCAAACTGCAGGCCTGTCCATATCCACTTCACCCAGAATAAAACAAACACAACAGCAAACAGAGGTCCATACAGTTGGAGACGTGAAAGTCTCATAATGACAACATCATGCTCCGATGAAGGACCGTCACTTCTTTTTTTCTGTAACAGATTTCGATCACTAATCCATCCAAACAAGGGATCGTTCAAAGAATTCCACACCAGAAAAAGAGCCTCCCCGACCCAAAACGATAGCTTGTCGATCCTGTAAATCGATACGAACATATCTACATGATACAGCAGAAACAAGTTGTGGAGGATGGATGAGAAAAGGGCAAGACTGCCATATGCCGTTTCCAAGGATATGGTGCGTAGAATCGTCATGGCTGAAAAAAACAGAACATTTTAAGACATGGATTAAAAATGGTAAGCAAAAAAGTTGAACTGCTTGGGCCAGTATAGAAAAAAAAAGTATAATTATGTTTTGATGATGGACAGTCAAATTGTCAATCTAAATCAGCAGACTTTTTGGACTACCCCTCCATTTACATTGTGTTTGTGGTCATCATGAGAGACAGCCTATCATACTGCTCTAACCACATGAAATGAGATATAAAAGTAGAAGCTACTTGGGCATTGTATTATTCATTCATACGATCTGAATCTGAATGATTTGCAACTGGCATAGAGCTGCCCAACTCAACACATTTGTTATTTATGTCAATACATTTGTTTGATATCTGTTCCCTATAGTACCCTAAATAAACAGTGTAGGCACCAGGTCTGTGTCTGGCCAAAGACAGTGTACAAGGCAGAGCGCATCGATGCCCAGACCCAGCTAAAATGTATCCAGGTTAAGTGCAAGTCTGTGCCCCATTAGTACACATGGCCTAATACAGGGGATCAGCCAACTGTGCCAATAAACCTTGTTTGGTACAAGAAGCAATACACTGTTCAATATTACTCATCTGGACCAGACAACACAATATAATTGTAGCCTCAGGTAACAGCTATAAAAACTGGGGGAATTTTACCAAAGAGGCAAAGATGTTACTACATAATTATAAATAAATACTATTGTGTTTTTTAAAATGCTGTGTTTAAAAGAATCAGTGAGTACAGTTTTTTATGTTGTTTTGTAGATTGGACCAATCTATGATAAATCTTGGGGGGAAAAAAACTTTCCGGTGTGGTGATGTGATTGTATGGAGATAACTATGTGTCCTTTACTAACTATGTACTATACTTGTTATTGAAGGAATTGTTTTTATATCTGCACTATTTCAAAGATGTCCATCTAAGTGTGCATAGAGAGCTTGCAATACACCCTGGTGTCTCTTTTGATCTACTATTGGTGGCAAGCCTTGCTGCTTGTTTTCATACTTTGTCTAAGTAGTCATCATATATTATAAATCCTTTCAGTGATGTGGAGCCCAAGTCAAGCTTGTATGCATTCCCGTATTGGTCTTAAAAAGAGTGACGCCTATACGCATGACGAGCCTTTGTAATCCTTTGTGAGAATTGTGGTAACAGGTTTCATCTCAGAAAAGCAAAAATACTTTGTTCATCTTCTTTTACATTTGACTAGCTGGCTTCAAATTATTTTTTTACAACTCTCGCATCCATATTGAGGAAATAAAACTCTAAATGTCAAAATTCAGACTCATTCACATTCTCACATGATCCTCTTTTTACCATGCACTGATACATATTAGGTAGACCAAGTTCAAAGGTCACTATTTTGTTCAAATTACTGAAAAATGAATCATGTAGTTTATGATACAAATTGTTTTGCCATTCTCACCTCATATAGACGCTACAATTTTGATAAGTCTTTTCTCTCAACTACGAAACTCACTTTTAAAGGTTTTTATGACATTGCAAATCTTGAAAAAAAATATATGTGAAGTATTTTGATAGCGGCAGATTCATAGATTTCCATTCAATGCATTTCATCGGCCTTAAACATTGGTAGAATGCACAGTGTAGTAGCACTAAGACATCAAATGAATTAAATTAATATTAACAAACAAGATAGACTTTTATAGATATATTCATGGAAACAAGTGTTTGGTGTAGAAATATTTTATATCATGCATTCAAACAATCCATTTTCACATTGCATTGACACAGAGTCAGAGTATCATGGAACTGGAACATCTGATCTCTTTTTATCAATCAAGAACTTTTTACTTTTTAGATTTAAAGCAAATATTATAATACAAAGGGGAAAAATACATTCGATTGAAAAGGTTAGATTATTAAAGTAAGGTAATTGCGATATCTCCCCTCTGAATCCCTGATATTGTCAATTCTAGCCACCACACTCTGACCCCAACTGCCAACAGAAAGTTTTTTTATCAATCAAAATCAGGACTTTTTTACTCTTTTTTTTCAGATCCAGTTCATTTCATCTTTCCCCAAAGTTTAATTCAACTCTACTACTGGTGTATTCCTGTGTCCAAATATTATGAAACGGACTATACTATAGTTTAGCTAGTGCAGGCATTTGACCATGACAAGTATTTTAGCTGAATTTGTATTTGGGGGGACACATCTCATGGTGAAGTTACCTAACGGGAAGAAGTGGGTGGGGACCATGACCATGAGATGAAAACATTGAAGAACCTAGGCCTAGAACTCTAACTCTAACACAACTCCAAAAGTTATTTGACTAATAATGGAGAAACAACCTACCTATCTTGTCAATGATAAAAAACGTAATTGTTCATTCAAAACCCCATATCACAAAATAATCTTCGCCAATCAAGCAACCACAGCTCATCACTTAAAAATTAACTTCTTGTGAGCTGTCAACTCTTGCGTTCTGTTACTGAACTGTTATACTGTTACCAATAATATAAACAATTTTCGATAAGGAGGAAAAGTGAGAAGATAGAAAACGACCAGGCAGAAGTGGTTACGTACAGTCTCGGCGTTCAGGGTACATTTTGCACACCTCACTTTTGTCAGAGCAAAGCCATAATAAAACGAGATCGTTGCTCATGCTATGTAATAGCAAATATCTCAATATAATATTACATTAAAGATCTCTGGTAATAGAATGCAGGCAATAATGGTTACTTTTGGTAATAGAATATTAGTTCGGGTGTGTGTCTGTTTATTGTTTATTAGTAGTCTATTCTTTTTATTATACTTTCTTATTTACCTAATTATGAATTGGCCCTCTAATCAAAACAAACAACCAAACAAACAAAAACAAAAACAAAAACAAAAAAACTAAGACAAACACACAGTAGCCTAGTCCCCTAAATAAAGACGCTACGCTTTGTAATTGGACCTGCGGAACGGCTACAAGCAAACCTACAAACAAAAAATCATCTCATGAACAACAGTATATAAAAAGTCTTCGCGCATCTTTAGAACAAGACCACTGCATAAATAAATACTCCACCCCCTCCTTCCTCTTTCCTTGTTGAGGTCGTTACCCTTGCCAGCACATTCTCACAAATAAACACACACACATATATACACATACACACACACACACACACACACACACACACACACACACACACACACACACACACACATAGACACACACACACCCCAATTCAACTGGTGATTTCATCATGCATCCTAGCTATTTTTGTCAAGTGGGAAAACATAGTTGTTTATAGTATAGTTTCTAGGCTATAGAGGAGTGACACTGAGGCGGTACCATTGTTAATTGTTACAGTTATTACCACCACCATCACCACCACCATCATCATCATCATCATCATCATCATCATCATCATCATCATCATCATCGTCATCAACATCATCATCATCATCATCATCATCATCATCATCACCACCACAACCATCGTCATTAACTTCAATTTTAGCGAAAAAGGTATTTGATTGAACAGCAGAAGTCCATCTTGATAGAAGTAGAGCAGAATTCAGTTTTATCAATTGGGATACTTTGATGTCAGCGTAAATTTTGCTTTGCTACATTTGAAAAAGACATTCCCTAAACTGGAAGATCGAAGATAGATTCATTCCTCAAGTAAAGAGGAAAGACAGAAGACTTAAACATTGGCTTAATAAACAAGGCAAAAGTAGATTGAAGAAGAAATAATTGCAAGATGTCCAAATGTTCTTTTGATCTTTGTGTTTACGTATTGCCGGTAATATTTAGAATTCGCCTTGCAGTTACAAGCAACTTATTATATTCAAAACATCTCTCCCCCCCCCCCCCCCGCGCCTCACTGCTGCAAAATGTTTGCTGATGTCCCAACAGGCCATTTATGATAATACGAGAATTCTTAATTTGTTTCAGGATGATCTGTTTTCAATATTTGTTTGGTCTTGAGATTAGCAATAATTGTGTTTCGATTCTTCAAAACGCCATTTTTTACATAATTGAAGTTCACATTTTGCGTCATCGACTTGAAGGACAATATAATATAAATATCATATGGGAAGATTTCAAACTTAAGGAGACCTTCATCTGTATTTCAGTCAGCAAAGGTTTGGGATGGCCTGAAAACGGAAACCACAGCATTGCTTGTTCAGCTAATAAATAGTTATCAGAATGCGATTAACAGAGCGAGGTAGCTTCCTTGATGTTTTCATTTGATGATTGCAATATTATTGCTTTTTTTCGTTTGTATTGTGTTGTTGTTGTTTGTTTGTTTTTGCTGTGTTTTGTTTTTTTAATCAGTGCTTGTTCACGATTAATTAGATGAGTATGTCACAAGGTTAATAACAGGTATACCCCATCCCTTGTAATGGTATGGTATAATGTTGTTATGGTTATTCAACGTAACGATATCGCGATATCCCTATGTACTTTTGTCGAAATACTATTTCATCATGGACAAAAACAACCAGTAATCAGGTCATAATTTGCACACATACAAACTGATATCATTGTGAAAATATTTTCTAGGATTGCTCGGTGACGTGACGATAAAAGTATTGCCGTGTGTATCCTTCAATTTAGGAAATGATATAATGAAGCATAACACAAAATGAGTGGCATTCTTCCTTAAATACGTATTATAAATGAATAGATAAATGAATTGGATTCCCTTTATTCATCCTAAGGGAAAATTTGTCTTCATGGTCTATTCCGAGGGTGCACTGGAATAACCTAGAAGACAGTCGCAGCGCAGTGCCAAAAAGTAGGATCAAGGCCTTAAGAAAAGTATTACACAGACACATATACACACATACACACACATACACACACACATGCACACACACATACACACACACACACACACACACATACACACACACATGCACACACACACACACACACACACACACACATACACACACACACACACACACACACTTAGAGTCTGAAGTCTGAAGTAGAGCCGGGTCAAATCACCATACTAGATCCGGCTACTGATTTTTTTTTAACTTCAACATGATGATGGTGTGAAAACAGAATTTTCAGTTGGAATTTTGACTCATTGCGCTTAGTCTAAAGAACTAGCGCTATATTACGTTGCGCTTATTTATGAACGGTATACTACAAATAAGATATAAGCAGTAATCAGCTAAGATAAGTTTAATTCTTCAAATAAATGGACATTTGCTTTGGATACTTTTCGCACAGTGTATAGGATCAGCGCAGCATCAAACATTGAGACCGATGTCATTGCTACGAAAAACACCATGGATTGATAACATCGCAGAAACAATATTGTTATCATCATGCAATAATGATATACAATATGCCTTGCTTCATCACAACCCATTAGTACTTCACGGTGTCAGGTAAAATTCAAAATCTGGTTTCAAAACATCGAAATATAATTGATTTAGTCATTAATTTTGTAAAAATGATCTCTTCCACAAAAAGGGAAACACAACTTAATTTGCGTAAAGATGTCACGGGAATAACACGTTATGATGGCCTTCCCCACCTAATTATTCACACCATATGTCACCATTAAGCCTTCAACCATGACATTGTAATTTACATACCAAAATCGGCATTTCAAGCAGTTCGTGGCCTTAAGCCCAAAAGATTCCATTTACAAAATCACGGTTTAGAGAAAATCAAGGTCAAAATTTGGGGCTGTCAACAACAGAAACAGGTAACGTTGGTATTTTGCACAATGGATTTACGTTATCTTTTATACACACAAAGTTTTGATCTTACAAAGCAGCCATGTTGTGTACCTTGAACTGGTATATTTACATCTACACCGACATACATGTATTTATCTCTAAGCCATATAGCCATATAAAAAATATAGAGGGCACATTTTGACTGTAAGGTCGCGAGTTACTCAAACCGTAAACAGAGACCGTATACGTGAGGTGAATTCAGACTCAGGGCAACAACCAAACTGTAATCTCTACTAGGGCCAATAATTCAAGGTTAGTCATAACATAATAGCACCGTTTCATGACACAGCTTTATACCAACATTAGAAACTTGATAAAAAACTAAAACAACATACCAGTTTCGAAAAGAAAATAGTAGACCATGGTGTGTGCTACTTTACATGCCCTAGAATCTATATGATTATAAAGTGAGGATGACGAAACTTGGAAGAAGAGAAAGCTAAGAACCAAAATCGGCATATTACATTGAGCTATATCTGTTTTGATTTCGGGAATACAATGGGAAGGTACCTGAATGTTTCAAACATGAATTTCCTTGCGCGGTATTGCTTTTCCAATTTTTTGGAACCGAGCAGTTCGGGTTAGAATATATTGCGTGCTGTTTTCCTACAAATGTGCAGAGATCACCACCCTCATTCACGAACACAGTCATATGGTGGAGGTTGCTCTAACATAGTGCATGCACATCGCGACTTTTGGAAAACACTAAATGTACCAGGGAGTGATATTGAAAACGCAATCCCAATGTAGCCGTTTGTTTTTTTGTTTATCGAATCCCCTTTATACCGCAATAAGCAGTGTAGGGACCAGCCAGTGTCAAGCTCTGAAGGGTGCACTTGACAAATGGATCCAAATGCCAATGAGGACTTACACCACTCATCACCTAACACATGGCTAGAAAGACTCTGCATCAG